>BEHA01000588.1:4573-19542 GCA_002897215.1 Eschscholzia californica subsp. californica
CTACTACTCTATCCCCTTTCTCATTTTTCTTATACAGAGTTTTCTTGTGAAGATTTAGTTATGCTTCTTTTACATAAACTTCAAGACCTTATAGATCAAAAACAAAGAATGCTAGTGAATTTCTGATTGACTGTTGAATCCTAGAGGCAATCATCGTATTAACTGTATAGCATTTCCAAGAGGATAGCAGAGACAAATTTTTGTCTTAAGGACAAAGTGTTGAAAGTCGAGTTTATTCATCTTCCCTTTCTTTGTGGTTGCAGGTTTTCATGTAATAGACTTCAATGACTTCTACTAAAGTGATAAGTAGTTTGTTTTGTCTAATTCATGTTCATAAAAAAATAGAGAAAAATATTTTCAATATATCTTTATAACAAAATCATCATCAACAAAATGCCGATCAGTAGATGAAGCAGAGACAGTGCCACTAAAGGAAGTAGTTCAATGGATCATTGTCCTTAAGATAAATAAGGAGGCGTTTCTTAGTGACTTGAAGGCGGCTTTTTCTCGTGACTCGAAGAGTATAATATTGTTTCTTTAAGAGAAATCAATATGAAGAACTAAAGCACATTAGACCTCAATAAACATTTTGAAAGAAATCAAATCTTTATGTGCTTCTTTTCTTACTTTTTAGTTTAATTATGTAAATAGAACTCAAACTCGAGACACAAATAAACTAGTAAAATGGTCTAGACAACAACATGCTTCTGAGTTGAGAGTATTGGTGTCAAGAAGACTTCGTTCCCAGCTTTAATCTAATGAAAATTGCAGTTTTCCAAAAAGAAAAATGTCTAAACTAGTAATACACCAATATAACTTTGATAATGGATACAATGAGTACATGATATGGGATGAAAACAAAATGAAACAGTATTGCAACTCACTGTTGTATATTTGTAATGTTTTGTGAAAAACTAAGTTATATGACTAACAATTCGTAAAATAAAACAGTTCTAGAAAACACAAAAACAATTCGTAAAATATTTTATTACAACCTCAAAATATGAACTTTGTTTTTTGGTCCATACATTTTTTTTTTGACATCTTCCCTTTTTTTAGAACTAGCGATTCATTAATTAGAATAAACGTTATTACAATATCTGTCAACTAAGATACAAGGTACATTCTTCCACACTTTGCTAAGATTCTTTTTCCTCGCCCATCTTGCTAGTTTGTCTGCATTCGAGTTAAGTTCTCTTCTGGTGTAATTGAATTTAATCATCTGGAATTCTTTCCTGCATTCCCGGATTTTCCGTATGTGGATGAGAGATTGCCATTGTACTACGTGTTGTTTGTTGTGAAGATGTTTGATGAGGTTGATGTTGTCACTTTCTATGATGATGGATGTATGGTTCTTTCCTTTTGCCCATTCAATACCGAATAAGATTGCCATAGCTTCGCTTTCTTCACTATTTCTTGCTCTAGAAGATTTTACCTGAGCGCCGATAAATTTAGATTCTACATTATGAGCAATTAAGCTTATTCCCATATTGGATATTATGTTCGTAAAAGATGCATCGACATCTTTCCTTATCTTAAAATGTTGGTATCTTTTTGCTTATTTTAAAGAAACTTTTTTGGTTTGTCCGGTTAAGCCCTTTTCAATTTCATTCAATTCTTGTCCAAGACAGAATTGTTAAGTTATTTGCTATAAAGTTCAAACTTCATCAGCCCTGACCCTGGGCCTAGGCGACTCAGGCGGTCGCCTAAGGGCCCAAATTTAGGAGGCCCCCATTTTATATAACATTATATATAGATAGTAACATTATATGTAATGTTTTATGCACATATAAAACAAGTTTGTTTGGATAGTACAGTTAGTAAAGTAGTTGATAAGTGATCCTAAAGTCAAGGGTTCGCCTCCCATGACCTATATTATATTTTAGATAGTTTTTTCCTTTTAAAAAAAAGAGATACTAAAAAAAATATGATTAGTGATTTTGCATCGAAAAAGGCAAGAAGGGCGGTGTTTAAGTAGTATTTGTTTCATGTATAATTTTTTTTTTTGAGTAAAACCAGAATTACATTCATAAGTGAAATCGATCAACAACATTACATGGTTTGAGAATTTTAATTACTCTAAGAACTACATGAAAGTTCCATAAGTAAAGTACTACACCGAACTTTCGAATGTAAAGTGCCTCATGAAGCGAAAGGAATAACAAGACCAAACTAAATGAAAGACCCTAGAGGTCGTACAATGAAAAGATCATCAAGATCGAGAATGAAAAGACCCTAAAAGTCGTGAAATATGTTATACTAATTATATTGAACTTGAACATAAGTATAAATTATAAACCAAGTAAGGAAATGGAGATCGTGCGAGTCTGTCCGACTGAATTTTGTAAAACAATCACGAACTCTTCTGTCTTGAACTTGCAATCGGTTGGATCGTAGACTATGAATTGATAGTTAGATGTTTGATCGTTATATTTTTCATAGTTGATTAAACAAGGAAACGTTGATCTTCATCAATGGACGAATCGTGGTGCCATACTATGCATGAAGAACTACCAAATCGTCGATCTTCACCAATGAACGAAACCTCCTAAAGAATCCACCACCTTTACTCACTTCCTCCTCCCTCGATGACAATTGAGAATGGTTAGCCGGATGATGAATCATATATTTTCCGAAAGAATCAAAGTCAAATCCCGAATCAAATAATTGAACCACAATCAAAATCCTATAAACTAGATCTTTTAAAGGATCACGATTGAACAAATTAAGAGACAGAGAGAGAAAAGGAGATTAAAAGATAATATGAGCAAATTAAAGATAGAGAGATGATGAGATTAGGATCTGTTTCTTTTTTTTGGAGATTGAATCCCTAGATAAGAGAATTCGATAAAACAACTTGAACCTCTTCTCTATCAAATCCAGAATTTCGATCGAAAAACTATACTCCAAAATATGTATTGGAGATGGTTATAGATGTTATATATTAGGGCAAGAAAAGAAAACAACATGTTCGAAAAAGGAAAGAAAAAGAAGAGATTCCGGCGAAGGGACAACCCTTCGCCGGAGCAAAACGATGAAACTTGAAGGTTCTCTCTCTGTAGAGGAAACAGTTATGACAGAGGAAACGGTTTATGCAAGTCTCATACATGCACTTATTAATTAATACCTCGGTCATTTCATGTATAATTTAACAATTATAAATTTTACAGAAAAATTCCAACTTTTATATTTTTTCGACTTAAAGTGTAGGGGTTCCGCCGATACGTTCGCCTAGAGCCCCATAAAAGTCAGGGTCGGTACTGAACTTCATCACCTTTTCATTTTCTCTAAACAGTGATTGATTGCTTAATAAGTTGGTTTCTTTTCGTGTTTAAAAATAGAGAAATTAGTGTCACCTCTGCCCATTTATGACTAACTAGGGACTTCTCTATTTTAATTAGAAAATAAGGATTCGCCTTCTTTGGCATATAGAAAGAAAATGTTCCAGTTCCACGTTATATACAGGTTACAATCGGTATTGTCAACTTTGTGCGTTCAAATGGAGCTACTAGTTCTACCTCGAATTACAGTATGGGATGCTCTGACTGAATATAATACTTTTTAGTTATTTATTAAAATTTGGTTAACTTTTTAACTTAATGTACGATTAAAGTTTATTTATAAACAATTAATTATGATAATAGAAATTTGAACCCCAAATTTTTTGAACAAAAAAAACAGGTGTATTTGGTTTTTGTTCGTGATGTTAGTTTAGCAATTTAGGAAAATATGTAATTAGTTTTATTTAATTATTTTTGTCCAATAGTTTTTCTTGAATAAAATAGTGTATATAACATGGAGGAGAAATACAGTTACACTTGATTTTTATTTTGGTGTTGGTTAGCAATTTAGGACATTATTTTAGTTAGTTTTATTTAGTTATTTTTGTCTAATAGTTGTCTTTAGTAAAATTAGAGTTGCGTATAGCAGCATCCTAAAACAATTACATAAATAAATTACTCTCACTTCATTCTAAATTAGACTTGTTCTTGTTGATTTCATTTATAATTACAATTTAATTACTCCGTTAACGTAGAACAATATAGACTCAAATTTCACCCTAAATAAGAAGAAGTCTAGAAAGATGGTGCGGTCTAAACTACAACAATAATCACAACAATAAAATATTATTTGGAAAAGAAAGTAAAAAGTATAATTGTCAAACGTATTTATTTTTGTTGAGTAATTTTAGTTTTAAATAATAAAATAAAACAAGTTAAAAAAGATTAATGCAATAAGCAATTTTTGTTTTAGGTGAATGAAAATATTGATGGTAAAAAAGTAAAAAAAAAAAAAAGGAATTTAATGTTGAAAGAGTTTGAAGCAGGTGGGACTCCAACCCGTCCAAATGGTACCCCGAATGTAACATCCTTTCGTTGGGCCAAAGACCATGTTCGTAATGAATCTACAAACAAAGAATTGCACACATAACACACATATAGTCGTCGGTCCGCCACTGATTATATAGTCCATCTACGTGCAACTGATTGCAAACTCCAAAACGCAAATTCAACGATAAATCGAAAATCGAAGAGTATGAATCGGAGAGAGGAAGATGAGAGGTAGAGATGGACATGAGAGCAAAAAATGATGAACTAATAGTTGAAACTCGCCGGCAGCGACTCCATGCCAGCAAAGGGATACGACTTATGAGAGTAAGGGGGAATAGAAAGACAAATAATAAGGCTAGAACTATTTTTCATCTTTCGATGTGAAAAAAAAGAAGGCATACCTAATTTCTAATTAAAATACAGAGTATCCCTGATTTAGCCATTATGAGGGAATGGGGTTAGGCTGAATTTTCCAAAAAAGAAAAGATACGACATTTAGTTAGGGTCATTACAGAATTGTTTTTATTCTATTCGTCCACCATCAATATTTCATTCACTAATTGTTTTTGTAGTGTGACATTTTTTTTTTTTTTTTTTTTTGAGATAAAAGCTAATAACATAGATAACCATCCATACGGATGAGAGTTACATGAGTACAGCACAATTATAAAAGAACCAAATGTCAAACTGTTAAAACAGAGGGGTTTAAAACTGATGTTGCCAATTCATGAGGAGCGTAATTGGCCTCCCTGTAGCAATGAGTAATGTTCACCTCCCTTTGATTTAACTCGACACGCAGCTTGGTGAGATCATGTATAAGGCGCCACGGGCATGAATCTGCACCGTTGGATATTAGGTTAACTATTGTTAGGGAGTCTCCTTCTAAATCAAATGTATATATTCCCATTCTCTCCGCCAGTCGAAGCCTTAATTCGAAACTTTTTAGTTCACTGTGCAAAGCTGAAATTGGATGGAAAACCGCCGTCATCGAATCCACCACCTCTCCTCTCCAATTCTTAGCTACTGCCGACGCACCTGCTCTACTAATGGTGTATGCTCCATCCACATTAATCTTGATCCTCCCAAAGTTTGGAGGTTTCCAAGCTTTCTCCTGCAAAACATTCGAAAAAGAGGGGAAAATAGCAATCGAAGGAATACGACGAAGGTCGAGAGAAATATTACTCCAAATTCGATCAAGATTAGTATCCGACTGTTGAAAATGAGATTCATTTCGATATTTCCACCAGTGCCACAAGAGATAAGTGTATTTATACCACTGTTCAGATGTTGTTTCACCTTGATTTAGTAATTGTTTCAAATTATCTATATAATCATCTGTTAGATCTATGAGCTTGTTGTCTTGCGAAGAGCATATAAATGATTTGAATGTGGGACACATACCAAATAGATGTTTTGCTGTTTCAATTTCTCCCTCTTGACACATCTTGCAAATCTGGCTAACATTGCATATTCTGATCCCAATATTTTCTAAAGTGGCTACCCCATCATGAAGTATTCTCCAAATAAAATTTTGTATTTTCGGATCCATATGCGTCTTCTTCCAAAATTTTGACCAAGGAAAATCATTTAACTCTGTAGGTAGATTAGGTCTTGATTTTATGGAAGAATAATACGACTTTGAAGAGAATTTACCTTGTTCTGTTTTCTTCCATATCAACTTGTCTTTCTGGTATGAAATTGGGATAGTAATGTTCATAATAGCTATGATGGAATCTGTAGTAAAATATTGTTGGAGTAAAGATATTTTCCATGAGTTTGTCTGATGGTCCATCAAATCCGCGACCCAAATAATATTCTGTGGTAAATCCTGAATTAATGTTGGAATGTGATCTGTGATTTCAGGTATCCATTTATCTTTCATTATCCTTGTATCCGTTCCATCACCTATCATCCATATTGTATTGTTGTTCATAGTCTCTCTGACTTGCAGTAGTGATCTCCAAAATGGAGAAGCAGGTAAATTCTTGTCTACAGTCCAGAAATCTCCATGTTTTAAGTATTTTGAGCTTAGAAGCTTAACCCAAATTGCCTGTTTATTTGTTAAGAACCTCCATGCCATTTTTGCTATCAACGATTCATTGACTTCATTGAGAGAACGAATACCTAACCCAAATAATATCCCAATTGATAAAATGTAGTTTTCTTTCATGAGTTCCATGTCCCCACCAAAATGATCTCTCTTCCTTTTCTAGTGTATTAATGACTCCTTTAGGAATCATTTGGTAGCTGAATGGATACACACATAAAGGACTAAGAACTGACTTTATAAGAACAGTACGCCCTGCTTGTGAGACCAATCTCTGTTTCCAACCCGAGAGAGTTTTTTTGAATTTCTCCTGTAACCACTCAAAGCTCTTTATACGGTTGCCCGGTTTTAAGAGAAGTGCCCCTAGATATTTCGATTGGGTAGTCATTATAGGAGCTTGAAGAGTATTAATATAAGTTTCTTTCATTGCAGTTGGAACTCCTGAGCTGAAGTAGATGGAGGATTTATCGAAGTTTACCGACTGTCCTGAAAAATTAGAATACATAGACATAAACTCAAGAATGGCAGTTAGATTCACTTGTGATGCTTTTCCGAATATAATAAGATCATCTGCAAATAAAAGATGAGATATAGAGGGGCTGGAGGGGTTAATCTTGTAACCTGTAAACAAACATTTAGTTTCATAATGGTGAATAAGAAGAGAGAGGGCTTGAGAGGTGAGGATGAAGAGGTAGGGTGATAGGGGGCACCCTTGCCTTGAACCTCTAGAACCCTTAAAACTCCCATATAAATGACCATTAATTAACATTAACCAACCTGCATGGGCTAGGTCCACTAGGATTTATTTACTGATTATAAGTAGTTAGATTCATTACTAGGGTGGGACGGATGATACTGTCCGTGTTGAGTAGAGCACTTCAAAGAGTGGACCTCCATATGTCTCCAAAAGGGGTCTTCTCCAAATTTGGGGTTCACTTTTGGAACTCCCCTCCATTATTGAATGACTATTCACTTTTCTCAACCTTTTAAGTCATTATATAATAATATAATCTAATATTCTAATTTATTCATGTATTTATAAATAAATCCTTCTTAAAAACAATTATTATATCAAAATAAACTAAAAATTCTATTAAAATAAACCAATAACCATATTGAAAAATGGGTGGTACAAAATAAAAAGAATTTGTTAAATATATTATTTAAATTAAAACTTCTACTTTAATCACTATTTTTTTTTTATTAGTTAAAAAATAAATTGAATTTGGACATTATTATCAATCGAAGCATTAATTCTAGTGTGGAGATACAAGAGATTATTATACAGGTTTGAAGGAAGTATGCTTCAAGTAAAGAGAATCAATAAAGTTTGCACGGATTAGATCCGTGTAATTAAACTGTCACCAAAGACCAAGTATGAAAAGTCATACACGAGTCTAAGTCATTAGGTGTATTTTTGAATAACCTATACAGACTCGTAAATTGAGTGCGTAAACGATTTTACGTGAGAGGATTCAAATTTACAAACTCTTGTTATCAGAATTAAAAGTGTCTATTTCGTCGTTAAAATTTTGGTTTAGTATTTAAACGACAGTTGACAATTAATGAAATTTTCTTAATAAGTTTATCAAGTGTGTGGTCTGATAAATGAAATCCTATAAAGTAAACTTAAAACTGTTACATTGTTTGCTCCTTAATCCAGGTCGTTAACAAACAATAATGATTTGTGAAGACTAGCATGTGAAATTGATTGATAGTGTTGTTTCACGGGTTATGGGAATAGGAATGTTCAAGTCACCAACATGGGTGTATGATTGGGAATGTAAACTTGATAACCCACCATGAGAGTACTTCAAAGTGTTGAACGTCAAAACTCTCATTAACAAGATTAGAGAGATTCTTCAAATATGAGGGTTCCTCTCATCTTATGTAAGGAATGTCAAGCGTTGGTTCAGTTAAACGTCGCGCCGTAAAAGGAGTTTATACAGGTGGATACTGGACTGACATGATAGACATGAAGCTGAGTGGGAGTGCATGAATGGATTATGTCCTCCTAATTGAGTTACGATTTGTATTTTCGGACCACCAGGGCCGGCCCTGAGGGGGAAGCGAGCAAAGCCTCGCTTCGGGCCCCCAGGACCAAAGGGCCTCACAATAAGGGTAAGTACAAAGAAGTAAAGGGCCTCAGTTTTCATGATTTTACTAATATATTTACTAATTGAAACAAGTAACAAGAAGTAGCCCAATTGGTAAGATACTTGTTAGAGAGCCTAGACAACCTGGCTTCGATCCCCATCATAAGTGCCGATTACTAAACTTCTACCATTGTATCTCCACTACCACCACCATCAACACTACAACCACTATCATGAAATTATATTTTTCTTAATTACTTTAGTTGAAATTTCTACCACCGCCACGATTAATAAACCTCCACCGTTGCACCTCTACTACAACCACTACAATTTATAAACTTCTACCACTGTATATCCACCACCACCACCACCATTACTAAGCTTCAACACCACAACCACTACCATTACTAATCCTTCTCCACCACAACGACCACACTAAGCAGCGTCTAAGCCTTAACCCCACAACCACTACCAGTTCTTTGGCCATTTTCTTTTTCAAAGAACCATTTTTTACTATTTTTTCTATTTGAAAAAAGGAAAATGAACAAGCTTCCAACTCGTCGAATTCTGAACTTGCTGAACCACTTCGGTGGATCGACTAAGGACGTACAATGTCTTTCCCGGAGTCGATTTCCGAGTAATTCAATAAGATCGCTCGATTCAGACTGCAAGTTATGAACACATGTTTCATGTTTAAATCTCACATGTATGCAAGGAAAATATTGAGAATTCTTCTGTACAAATTTTTTCTTATGAAACGCGTGCGGGCCACATTCTCATAACTCGCTTCGGGCCTCCAAAATCTCAGGACCGGCCCTGCGGACCACTTGAAGAGTAGCGACTGAAAAATATGTAGTCACACTCAAATAGATAAAAGAGTTAATCATTTGGCAACATTTGTACTCAGGATCTATAAAATCTGAAAGGGATGACGTACCAGATGAGGTATGACGTACCAGATGAGGTATGAAGCGGCATAGGAATTGAGCATTGCGACAAGTGGGAGATTGAAGGAGATGTCCTTTGATCAATATGGAAATGCATTCGATTTATTGGATATGATAAACGATGACAAATATCATCAAGTAATCTTAATGTTTAGCTAAAAACTAACTACGATGGATGATCACTCGGATGATTCACGGCTATCTTCGATCAAATCGTACAACATGTTACGCCAAAGAGTGTCAATTTGATAGGAAGATACGACTAGAGCGATTAGGCATATAAAGGGTATGGATTAGATACATAAATATGTCCGAAGAAGTCCAACCGACTCATGGATGGGGCAGGCCAAGCCCATTAAGGGGTTGATATAGTTTGCCACATTAAAAGGAAATCGCAGATGGGATAAACTTCCCGTATGGGAACCCCACTCAGAGTTGGACTCTGAGTCATTTTTGTTTTGTTGAATCATGTTGAATCCTGATCTGTATGGGATCTGACTTAAGAAGTTCGATATAAGGACCTCATTAGAACAGAAAAAGGTTTACATTTTTCAAGAGGATCTGTATCTTTGCACAATTAAGCAGGAGAGAGAGAAAAAATCTCAGTTATTTATCTAATCTAAAGAAGGAGTTGTTCGTCTAACTGCTCAATAAAATTCTAAATGACTTAAAGGCATGAGATCAAGTCGATTACTCGGGTTTCTCAAGTAGAGGAGCTGTAAATTGGGTCGTCTTATCTTCGGGATAAGGCGATCAATTTAGCCTGTAAGAAAGCCATTTAGGTATATGTCTAACCCAAACTGGTTCATTATTAGTTTATGCATGAGATCCGGGAACCTAATGTGAAACGTATAAACGTGTGAGATTCTTCTTAGAACATTAGGAGACTCCATAACCCGACATGGAACGCCCCTTGAAAATGCTCTTAGGAATGAGAATCGGGCGGGTATGGAATTTCACGAGTAGTTCTCTTTTGTTTTCAGGCAAGTGGGGTAGATCTGTTCAATGTTTTATTAAGTGGGGTGAATTTGAAAGCCCAATTGCTCAAACCCTGCCCCTACCCGATTAAAGAGATGGGTAGGTCGGTTGACTCATGCAGTGCACGCCCTTTTGAATAACAAACTAAGGCGTGACTTCAACATTCTCGACCTTCCACAAATAAGTAAGAGGCCACAACATAATTCTCAGCTATAAATAAGCAATATGGGGTTATCTGTGTGAGATTTTAAATATCTTTTTACTTTGAGAGCTTAGTCTCAAATCGAAAACATATGGTCAATAGTTAGGAAAGATCATAATATCTAAGAACCCGATATTGCTCTTCTGAAAGTAGTGTGCACCCATTAAGTGTGGTTGTCCTAACTATGTTGTTCACAAGGGAAATTAGGCCCAGGATCATGGAACGTTGGCCTTAATAAACCTATTGTAATATGAATGGTCATCAATCGAGTAACACCAAGTGGGCTCGGACGTGGACGAGTGTTTGGGTAAAGGTTTAACTTTAGCCTGCCCACTTAAACTTCGCAGGAAGGGTGGGTTACGCCTGAGATGTCTCTGTTGGGCTTGGGTGCTCGTGGACAGACTCGGGCTCGCAGACATAATTCCCACCCTAGTGTTGATAAAGATGCATACCAACGTTGAGATTTTCAATAGGAATTTGATTAATTTGTTCCACTGGCAGAGGGATCATGGAATCAAATCATCTTCTTTGATATTGGCATATAGAGCAGGTGTAGATGAAAGATCTCCGTAACAGAGAATCCACAAGATGTAGAAAGAGAAAATACTCGAATTTAGTTGCGATATTACCCTGACCACGTATCCCACCCGATGTTAAAAAGAGGATTTCTTCTTTTTAAGTAGTCAAAAATATGAGTTGGAACCCACTCTGCAACACGGGTATTCTAGGTTCGATCCCATGGAAGTGCAGATCAAGGTTTTGTTTAATTTAAGTATAAATGAAGTATAAATGAAGTAGAGATGAAGGTGTCGTTTGGCAACGAGAAGTAGAAGTACTTTTGCTTGTAGTAGAAGTTCTTTTGCTTTAAAAAAGTAAAAAAAATTTAAAAGTATATTTGGCAAAAATGTTACTTATAAGTAAAAAAAGTCAAAAAGTTAGTTTGGTAACTCAATTTGCTTTTGATAATTTTTTTTTTCTTTCTCATAGAGATACTTGATTTTAATTTCGATTTATTCAAGATTTCCACGATTAGTCTTGTATACGAAGTAGTAGTGATATTGGTAGTAGTGGTGGTGCTAGAAGGTATGGTTATGGGTTGTGGTGGTGGTTGAGGTTTGATGGTGGTGGTGGTGGTGGTAGAGAGGTTTGATAGTGGTGGTGGTAGAGAGGTTTGATGGTGGCGGTGGTAGAGAGGTATAATGGTGGCATCGGTGGTGGTGGAGGTATGATGGTGGCGATGGTGGTGGAAGTACGGTGGTGGTTGGGATACGGTGGTGGCAGTGGATAAGGTATGTGAGTGATAGTGACGGAGTTATGGTGGTGGTGGTGGTGGAGGTATGATAGTGGCGACGGTGGTGGAAGTATAGTGGTGGTGGAAGTACGGTGGTGGTAACGGTGGAAATACGTTGGTGGTGGTGGATAAGGTATGTGAGTGATAGTGACGGAGTTATGGTGGTGGTGGTATGGTGATGGTGGTAAAGGTGGTGGATAAGATATGTAAGTGGTACTGATGGAGGTACCGTGGTGGTGGTGAAGTGGTGGTGGTGGTGGCGGTAGCGGTGAAGGTACAGTGGTGGTGGTGGTGGAGCTACGAGGTGGTTGTTGTCGAGGTGTGGTGGTGTATAATGGTGGTGGTGGTGGTACGAAGGTGGTGGTTAAGGTGTGGTGGTGCTAGTTGAGGTAAGGTGGTGGTGTGGGTAGAATGGTATGGTAGAAGTTTAGTTGTGGTAGTGGAGCTGAGATAGACAAAAATAATTCGTCAAGTAACATTCATGCATGTCTCAAAAAAAAAAATTACTTTACTTTGAAGTCAAAAGCTAAAAATTTTAACTTCCAGAAAAAGTCAAATTTTAACTTAAATGAAGTCGATAATTTTTGCGTACCAAACTAACTTTTTGACTTTTCTACTTAAATAAGCAAAAAAGTAACTTATTTTAGTGTTGCCAAACGACACCGAAGTATAGATGGATTAGATGGGCCTCAGGCCCTTAGGATGGCCTTTAAGGACAGATGCATATGACATTTAGGGCTCAAATTAGGCATTTATAGTGCGTATTCGATTCATGAATCTTGTTGTATCTTTGTATTATCTCCTCATGAAGTAGCAAACGTAACGATGACTCTTCTAGTCCATCTCCAAAAAAAAATATATGACTTTCGTTCAATGGTTTCCACATGCGTAATTTTTTGCTAAGGTCCAAAATAGGTCTTAATAACATCATAAGTCCAATATTAGCACAAATGTTCAAAAAGTCCAAATTTTACAAATTTTGGGATTCACCAAACAAATCATGTTTTGCATGACACTGTTTTTTTTAATGCAAAACAGAAATTACTGTACACCTTCAGAATTTAATTTCATGCAACTTAGTTTGTGTTGCGTAAAATATAATTATGTTCATACACATACTTACATCTTTACTAAGAAATTAATACTTTTTTTTTTATGAAAGAAAAAAATTAATACTTTAGTGATGCATTTTTATATTTGCATGAGGAAAAAATTTCAAAAAAATGGATTATTGAACTATTTTTTATTATGTTTGAACTTTAAACCAATATAGTTTCTATTTTGGACCTAATGACTTGAATTCCGAAAGGGAGAAGATAATTATTGACATTGTAATGCAAATGCGAGGAAAAACATGTCCGAAAAGCTTTATTTTCAATTTATAAACTACATCTTTTAAGTTTTGAACTATATTTTACAATTTATAAACTACATTCTACAAAATGTCTTTTCAACGGTTCTATATTTTTGTGCATTACATTTTTCAATTAGACGGTAATCATAGAATTCTAGTGTAGACGACTCAAAATGTAAACCACCTACAATAAGGAATATATTAAGCATAAGAGAACAAAAATAAAACAGTGACACTTTTATAATTTTGCAGTTTTATAGAGGATACAATTTTGTTCATCCTCAACCAACTCATTTTTTCTTAGTTTTGGGCTGTGGACTTCTTAAATAAGTCCACATGTAGGTTTGGATGTTAAAGTTGAGTTTGGCCCAAGAACAGTATGACAAGTATTTTGATGTTGAAAGGGGAGATTAATTGAATGTGTATAAACTTGTTAACCAATTAAGGGAGATTTATATTTTTGACCACCACGTTCTGAGTCATTAGTTTGTGAAGATAACTCAGATTTGCTTAGTTTCTAGAAGATATTGCTTTTAGAATATACAAGTAATTTGTATATTTTTACTAAACTATTATCTTAATGTTACTAGACCTGCAACTTTGATTTTACCCCCTATAAATATTAAATTAAGAGTTTTTATTTATTTTTTATGTAGTCAAAATGGTGTTTTTACGCTTCTATTGTTAAAATTACATTTTCACTCTTATGTTGTCCAAATTACATTTTCACTCTTATATTGTCCAAATTATATTTTCATTTTTATAATGTCCAAAGAGATTTTACTAATATAAAAAGTAAAAATGTCATTTAGCAGAAATGTGTAGACAAACTATTTTACAAGATAAAGTTAAGAATGTCATTCGGAGCACATAAGAGTAAAAATGTCATTTTGGTATTATACGAGGGTAAGAATGTCATTTTGACAACATAAGGATAAAATGTCAATTTGATATTAGAAAAAGGTAAAGTCAGATTACATAAATTTAAAATGTCATTTTAGCAACTTGGTAAACATGCTACTTGGTAAGAAGGTCAAAGATGTCATAGGCCCCGATGTATAAAGTAAAATTGTCCCCGGTGTATAGAGTAAAAGTGTGTTTTGATAAATGTTTGAGTAAAAATGTCATTTTGAACATATATGGAGTAAATATTAGGTTTCAAGTATCCGAATGTATCAAAATACTTTTATTTTGATTTTTGACTTTCCACGGAAGCTAATTCTGGAGAGACAAGGAATTAAAAGTGAACTATTTCATACAAATAGATTCTCTAGGAAAATAAAGTCATGAAATTATACTTCGTCGGAAGACAGAAATACCTTTTCCCACGTTAATTCTTTTATTTCTATGAAAATATGTAATATCTAACACACGCTAAATATAAAAGATAGAGACAATACAGATAATGAGTACAACTTTGGCATTGCAAATATTCCTTATTCATTTGGAACAGGTGCCGTGCCGTTATTGTAGACGAAAGTGAGATTATGTCATTTTCCTAGGCTAATAAAACTTTTCTAATATCATTTTTCCATTCATACTTTATTTTGTTTATATTATTCTAATAGATCAGGAAGTTATACCAGTCGGCTGCTATTCTATATTTTATGATTCATCAGTTGGATTTCGTCTTGAGCAGCAAGAAAAAATAAGATAATTAGGAAGGCATTAATTAATTTAATTTGTTATAATTATTAGATATATTACACCCATTAAAAGGTAA
>BEHA01000588.1:29105-113296 GCA_002897215.1 Eschscholzia californica subsp. californica
CACTTCGGATGATCGACCAACGCCTGTTAATTGATGTTCAAGAACGCATTAATAGAGATGGAATTCGAGCAGGTAAACTGAAGGTGTGCTTAAACTCAATACTGAAAATTGGTGTAGCTTGTTCGGTCGAATCAGCAGCTGAAAGAATGAATATGGTAGATGTAGTAATGGAGTTGTGTGCCATTAGAGAAGTATTCCTAAGAATTGGAATTCATGGAGTTAGACGATCAGGTCCGACTTAGTTGGCGAAGACCCATCTTGAACACGACCCTTCGTGTCATTGTTGGTTCATCTCATCCAAGAACATGTCTCTAATGAGGACGGGAGTGAAGATTTTTTATGTGATAGTCGGTGGGAGAATCCAAAATTGGAAGTTGCTCAAAATTCAAATGGTAGGCATGTCGGTGGATTGAAGAGGCAGTTTCTAAATCAATTGGAAGCATGGCTATAGGCGGTTCCAATTTGTAATTGGCACTAATATTTAGAAACTAAAGTTTCTATTATTGGGCTTGTTATGACGGTGGATATCCTATATAAATAGGGGGTTTGAGTGCTTGTAATTCACATCAACATCAACACAACTACTCAACAACAACTCTTCTTTAGAGAGAGCTAGAGAGAGAGAGAGCAAGTGAGAGAGATTTTGTTCATAGTTTTGAGCGGTGTTTAATTTCTCGGTCGTCAAAGATTTAGTATAGAAGGTTAATTTTCTATACGGTACCATCTTGGGACGAACTTGTGAGGTTGTGTGAGTCGTCATCATCTATCCTTCAATAAAGATTTCTTGTTCGCCCGAGGACGTAGGCTTTAAAGCCGAACCTCGTTAAATTCTGTTCGCATATTTGATTTTGGCTTAGCTTTACGATTAATCTTCATAATCGGATCAATTTCTAGGATAGGTTCGATAGCTTCCGCGACTTTTAGTTATAACAATTGGTACCAGAGCCTTGTTGAGATTGAACGAAGAAGAAGATGGGATCGAGAAGTGGTACAGTCAAAGCAGGGAAATATGAGATAGAGAAGTTCAATGGGAAAAACGATTTTTCTTATTGGCGGATGCAGATGAAAAATCTGTTAATCTCGCAGAAATTACACAAGACGTTGACGGGAAAGTAACCAGGAGATATGTCAGAAGAGGATTGGGAGGAGTTAGATCTCGAAGCACGGGCCACCATTATGTTGTGTCTTGAGAGGG
This sequence comes from Eschscholzia californica subsp. californica, assembly GCA_002897215.1. Classification (NCBI taxonomy): domain Eukaryota; kingdom Viridiplantae; phylum Streptophyta; class Magnoliopsida; order Ranunculales; family Papaveraceae; genus Eschscholzia; species Eschscholzia californica. Next base: position 30,301 of record BEHA01000588.1, read on the forward strand.
ACGTGGCGTTCCTAGTAGACGGAGAAGCAACGGCGGCGAATGTGTGGTTAAAGCTAGAAAGCAATTTCATGACGAAAACATTAACGAATCGGGTCTACTTGAAATCCAAATTATTCACATGTAGAATGGAAGAGGGTTCTTCTATTCAGGATTATGTGAATAGGTTTGACAGGATTATCTCAGATTTGAAGGATATTGATGTTAAGGTTGAGGATGAGGACCAAGCCCTCATATTGTTACTTTCATTGCCTAAATCCTATGAGAACCATGTTCAAACTTTGATGCTTGTTGGTGATAGTCTAAGCATGGAAGAGACGAGAAATTCGTTATTAGCGGATGACCTTCGTAAGGTTGCTACTAGCGGTATGACGTCGGGTGGAGTAGATAAGGATCAAGCACAAGGGTTGTTTGTAACGAGGGGGAGGAGTAATGAAAGGGGAAAGGGAAAGGGCGGAAAATCTAGATCCAAATCTAGAGGCTCTTTCAAGAAAACGTGCTTTAGTTGTGGTGAGCTTGGCCACTTTAAAGCGGCTTGTCCAAAGAGAAAGTTGAAGCAAAAGAACGAAGGCTATAAGGAGAAAAAGGAGATGCAAGAGGCGGGATATGTGTCAGAAGAGGCGGACGAATGTTTCTCGGTGACAGAGGTGTCCGAGAAGATCTCCGATAAGTGGATGCTTGATTCAGGGGCGTCCCACCATATGTGTCCAAATAGGGAGTGGTTTACTACCTATAGGAGTATAGATGGTGGTACAGTTATACTGGGTGATGATAGTACATGTAAAACTGTTGGACTCGGAACAATACGTATCAAGATGCACGATGGAGTGGTGAGAACATTGACGGACGTAAGACACATACCCAATTTGCGGAAAAATCTAATTTCCCTTGGTGTGTTGGAGCGGAATGGCTGTAAGATAATTATAGAGAATGGCTCCATAAAAGTCGTTAAGGGTTCTTTGGTGGTAATGAGAGGTTCTCGTTACGGTAATTTATACAAACTTTTGGGGACAACAATTACAGGAGATGTAGCAGTAGGAATCAGTAGAAGGGATCCAACGCCTTGTACGAGGCTTTGGCATATGCGCCTTGGGCATATGTCGGAAAAGGGTCTATCTTTGATGTGCGGGAAAGGCTTGTTGAAGGACATGAAGAAGCCTTGCATGGAGTTTTGTGAGCATTGTGTGTTCGGGAAGGCACACAGGGTAACGTTCTCTTCAAGTAAGCACAAGAGCAAAGTGGTATTAGACTACGTACATACCGATGTCTGGGGACCGGCAAAGTTACCTTCCAAGGGTGGTTCCAGGTATTTTGTTACATTCGTTGATGATCATTCGAGATTCGTCTGGCTTTATTTTCTAAAGCATAAGAATGAGGTATTCAACACATTCCGGGTGTGGAAAGCAATGGTTGAGAACAAAACTGGTCGAAAGCTGAAGACGTTAAGATCGGATAATGGGACCGAGTACACGGATGGGGCATTCAAGAATTTTTGTAATCAGGAAGGCATTGTGAGGCACTGGACAGTAGTAAACACACCTCAGCAGAATGGAGTCGCAGAGAGATTGAACCGTACACTACTTGAGAAGGCTAGATGTATGCGCTCCAATTCGGGATTAGGCGTAGAATGGTGGGCAGAATCTGTTGCTACAGCTTGTTATATTGTGAACAGGTCTCCACATTCTTCTTTAGATGGCGGCATACCTTACGAGGTGTGGTCAGGTGAACATGCAGATTACGGGAGACTTAGGGTTTTCGGTTGTACGGCCTATTACCATGTTAAAGGTAACAAACTTGACAATAGAGCAAAGAAGGCAATTTTCTTAGGATATGTGATGAGTCATGAAAATGTCTCATCTGAGTCTCATAACTCGGGCTAGTTAGTCTAATTCGAGCCTTTACTCTGATAATTTGCTTGATTCTCTTTCCAGGTCTCATTTACGGAGTTCGATGCGATAACATCGTGATAAAGACATACTTGAGGGGCATTTGGGTCATTTTAATGACAAGGGTATTCTGGTCAATATTAGTGCCAATGTGAAAGTAGAGTCCAATACGAACCCATCGGCGAAAGCGGAAGCGGAATCGGAGTTCGGATGCGAAAATAGGAGCAAGTCAAAGTTCGAGTCAAGTCAGTTGACTAAATCAGACTCTGTCACACGTGGCGGGTTCCAGCAAAGGAGATGGACGGTCAGATTTGTGTGTGGTACAGCTTCGGGCTTTCATGGGATGGCTCTCGGGCCTTACCTGGAAGCATGATACGGTACTCGGGCGCATCCAGGCTTCCATACTCCCGTGTATATCCGACGAGTGTAGCGATTCCCATGAAGATCAGACGGTTCTCGTTGTATCTCTCGGTAGTCCGTGTAACACTATAGCGTCCCTATTAAATGGATAAAGACAACAGTACGCCATGTACTGGTCGATTCTTGCCTAATCAAAATGGTAACAAATCTTTTCCTTTCTCTCATCTCTTTTATAGTGGGCAGGTAAACCCTATATAGAAAGAGAGAAATGGAGAGAGTTGGCTGGAAGGTTAAAGAAGGAAAGAAGGAAATTTAGAGAGAGAAAGAGATTTTCATTCTCTCAACATGGAAACAGAGATGGTAAGAGAGGGAAAGAAGGAAATTTAGAGAGAGAGAGAGGAGGCTCTCGGTTTTCTTTCCATAAGAAAGGAAAGTAAGAGCTGTAATGGGGGAGAAGATATAATCAGCAGAGTCGGTTGGGAAATTTGAAAAGGGAGAGAGAGATTGTTTTCTCTTTAAAAACAGAGAAGGAGAGGAGGGAAGGAATCATCTCCGGCCATCTCTCCTCACGGCTAAAAACAGAGACAGATTTAGAGAGGGAGAGAGAAGGAAATCAGCTCGGTTTGTAGGAGCTCGGATCACAATAGTCATCATCATCATAGCTCTGATTGGAACCGAATACAAAAAGAGAGAACTCATCGTCAGCTCTCGGCTAAGAAAGAGAGAGATCATCATCTCATCTTTGAGTTCGGCCATTAAAGCTGAAAACCGAGAGCTAGAGAGAGAGAGAGAAATTTGAGTTTTGTTTCTGTTTCTTTTCTTCTTCTTCTTCTTCTAATTCTTCTTTTAGTGAGAAAGAGAAAGTTAGATAGAAAGAGTTGAGAAAGAGAGAGATAATGTAGAGAGAGAAAGGTTGAATATTAAACTCCATTAAAACTTCATCTTTTTCTTGTTGTTTCTTCATCTATCTCGGCTATAAACATAAGGGGAGTTTAGAATAGTTGTTAAGAAAGAGAAAGAGAAAGTCTAGGGGAAGCAAGAAGGAGAAAACAGTAGAGAGAGAGAAAAACCAGGTGAGGAAAATAATTTTCTCACCAGGTAATCGTTTCCAGGAAGACGAGAAAATTATTTTCCTTAAGGGTCTGTTTGGCTGCGAGAGAATAAAAAAAGCGAAAAAAGGTGTTTTCTTCTCCGAATCTTTTTCTTTCTTTAATGTTATTAATTTTTATCTCTCCCACCATGATTATGTTAAGTAGCTAAACACCGAGTTTAGGGTTTTGAGGACATTTTTGTGTTATGCATGATTATTATGATTATTTCGACAACTTAGGTGCTTAGATATATTCAATTTCTTTTTAAGTCTTTCATTATTTATACTTCGTTAGTCTTGATCCATTATATTTAGATTAGGTTCTTTAATATTGGATACTTGATAGTTGATAAATAATAGTTAGAATCCTTAAGAATTGATTATTAGTTTAGTCACCAAAAGGTAATAGATTTAAATCGATGTTTATGCATGATTAGAATAGATTCAAAACCCTAGACTTCTCCTCCATTCATCCGTTCTCCGTTATTACTTATTTACGTTATTTTAATACTTAGCTATTTAATCGTAAAAAAATCAAAATCGAATTTCAAAATCCAAGTTAGTTTTAGGTTTAAGGTTGAGTTTGACTTAGTCTCTGAGGAACGAACCGGACTTACCGGAATTATCACTTGACGCCCGTATACTTGCGGGTGGTGACCTATTTAGGGTAACCTTCTAGGCCCATCAATATGCTACAGGAGTCAAGGGTTATCGGCTATGGTGTACGGAAGACAAGAAGTTTGTAATCAGCAGAGATGTGGTGTTTGATGAGTCATCTATGGTAGCTATGGCGAAAGCTACGATGCCTAGTTATGGTGATGTTGGGTCTACTAAAGCTCAAGTAGTGGAAGTAGAAGCCGAAGACCAACGGGTTTCTAGGAATCATGATCAGGTGGAGCATCAGGATAATACTCAGGATGAGGAAATTGATGAACCCGATCATGAGGAGGTTCAAGGGGAAGGTACACAAGTTTTACAACAACAACAGCAAGATGTTTCGGTACACACTAGGCCGAAACGGTTATATAAGCCGGTACAGAGGTTAGGGTCAGACAAACCTCTTAGGCATTACGGGCAGGCAAATCTGGTTGAATATGCACTCTCGGTGGAACGGTACCCGTTCGGTTCTTCAATCTTTCTTCCTCTCAATTTCCTTGGTACCTTGTACTATCTAGAGAAATTTTGTCTCGGAAGTACCTCGATCTTTATTTCAACCACTTTAGAGGTGAAGTACCAAAAGCCGGTATTTTCGAAGATATGGATGGAACTTCTACTCTGGGGAACGACAACCTTTGTGGTGGTATGCCGAAACAAAATTTACCCGTATGCTCGAAAATACGCACTCCTAAACCACATAGTTTTCTGATGAGACATGAAAATGTCCCATCTGAGTCTCTTAATTTGGACAAGTTAGTCTATCTAGGGCAGTTACTCTCACGAATTACTCCTTTTTCTACTCAGGTATCTTTTTCAGAGTTATGTGTGCAAAACGGATAAAAGTCGGAGAAAATCCAGACTAGGGGTATTTTGGTCATTTGTTGATTCTGATTTCATGGTCAAGATTAGTTCTCGGATGGAAAGTAGAGTCCAAGACGAACCCGTAGGCGAAAACGGAAGTCAAATCGGAGTTCGGATGAGTAAAATATAGCGAGTCAAAGTTCGGGTCAATTTCAATGGACCAAGAGTCAAGAGGGACACGTGGCGCGCATCCAGGAAATAATCGAATGACCCAGAAGTGAAGCGGGCTACTTTCGGGTATAACAGGAGTACACCAAGCATTAACTGGTCATCATCTTCTTCCTTTTCTCGATGGAAACCGACTTCTAAAAATTAAACAACCGACTTGAGGGACAAGAAAAGGAGTCTTTCGATCCTATAAAAGGAGAAGAGACCGAGAGAAAGAAACCATTCCTCCATTAAAAGAATATAACCGAGGTAGAGAGAGAGAGAATTTGAGAGTTTCTTTTCTTCTTCTGTTTTTTCTTCTTTATTCTACTCTTTGTGAGAGAGGGAAGTTTAGATTAGAAGAATTAAGAGAGAGAGGAGCTCCTGTTCTGTAGAGAGAGAAAGAGATTGAATTAATAAACTCCATTAAATTATATTTATCTTCTTCATCCTTTACTGTTTCGGCTAAGAGAGAGAAAAAGAGTGTTACTGTTTTATTATAGAGAGAGAAAAAGAAAGAATATAGAGTGAGAAAGAAGGAGAAAACAGTAGAGAGAGAGAAAAACCAGAGAAGGAAAATAATTTTCCCACAGAGAAGTATTTTCCGAGAAGACGAGAAAATAATTTTCCCTAAGGGTCTGTTTGGCTGCGCAGAAGGAAAAAAAGTGAAAAAAAGGTGTTTTCTCTCCAATTCTTTTTCTCTTATCGTTAATTGAACCATGTCTTTGATATTTATGGGTTTCTAACTCTCCCACAAGGATAAAGGATGAAACCCTAACATGAGTATTTGGATTTTAATATCATATTTATTTTATTATCTCGTTTAAATTGCTTAAAGTTTCGAATTAATCGTACTTCGGTTAGTCTAATAAACTAACAACTTGGTTCTTTATTGTATTATATTTTAAGTAAAGTGGGTTATGGGTTTTGATCATTATTAAAGTGTTTTATTGTCTTATTTTTCGAAAATTGAAGATTGATTTCTAACAATTTTTGAGTTATCAAAAGAAGGATAATAGTTTGAATTAGATATTAGATTTGAGTATGATTGTTAGTGGTGAATTTCAATATCCTAGATTTACCAACTTATAGTTTTCCACTACAACTTTGTTTTGTTTTCTAAATTTCAATTCTTAATTTCCCAAATTATCCTCAAAATCAATTATCTACTTTCCTAGTTTGTTAGTTAATCTTAGGTTTAGGTTTAGTTCCAAACAAATCTCCGTGGGATCGACCTCGTAATACTTGCCATATTCACATACGGTTCGTGCACTTGCGAGGTTTAATTTGATCTAATTAGCCTAGTATTTAGGTTCACTAGATTTCACATCATTTTCTTTCACCAAAAGTAATAGTCCCTATACTAGTCGGGATTCTAGTTACAGTTATCGGCTATGGTGTACGGAAGACAAGAAGTTTGTAATCACCAGAGATGTGGTGTTTGATGAGTCATCTATTGTAACTATGGCGAAAGCTACGGTGCCTAGTTGTGGTGATGTTGGGTCTACTAAAGCTCAAGTAGTGGAAGTAGAAGCCGAAGACCAACGGGTTTCTAGGAATGATGATAAGGTGGAGCATCAGGATAATATTCAGGATGAGGAAATTGATGAACCCGATCATGAGGAGGTACAAGGGAAAGGTACACAAGTTTTACAACAACAACAACAGCAGGATGTTTCGGTACACACTAGGCCGAAACGGTTATATAAGCCGGTACAGAGGTTAGGGTCAGACAAACCTCTTAGGCATTACGGGCAGGCAAATGTAGTTGAATATGCACTCTCGGCGGAAGACGACGAGCCGGTCAGCTTCAAACAAGCTATTACCGCGGAGGAAAGAGAGAGTTGGTTGGTTGCTATGCAAGAAGAGATTGAGTCTCTTCACAAGAACAAGACATGGGAGGTTGTCCCATTGTCCGAAGGTAAGTCTGTTATTGGTTGTAAATGGGTGTACAAGAAGAAAGAACATAGACACTTGTTCTTCTACTTTCACATGTCGATTATCGACTAAACCATAACCCCGTAAGCGTACACATAAGCGTCGATATGGTTCTCGTTTCATGCGAATTTGTTCGTGACAATATCGATCACTCTCACAGTAAATTCTTTGCAGTATGTTATTTCTCTCTTGATCTCGATTTGTGTAAGCTCGCCTACTAATGATGATACGTCTTCTACATCGATTACTCAAATATGTATGTATAATTAGGGGTGAACATCGGTTGGATAACCGACTTTTTTGGCCAATCCAAAGTCCAAACCGAAGAGTTCGGTTTTTCCAAATCTAAATCCGTTCATGGTTTGGTTCAGTTACCGATCCGAACTATGCATGAACGGTTTGGATCGGTTGGATAACCGAACCACCTGTGACATTTTACCATATATAAAATTTCCCACTTTCGACTTAAAAACATGGAATTAACTTAACTATTGAATTAAGCTACAATTCTCCACGCCATTTACTTTCTGTTACATATGCATTAAGCTACAATATCAACAAACATAGAACTAACTTAACTATTAAATCTCAGCCGTCTACCATTCCCATCATATATATTTATATATATAATATATAAGAAATAACAATAAATGTTTGGTTCGGTTTGTTTGGTTATCCGTCAAGCAAATCCATAAACCGATTCAAAACACTCGGTTTTGTCATTTTAACATTCGAACTAATCCGGAATACTATTGGATCGGTATCCAAATCCGTTTGGATCGGATTGGATTGGTCGATTCGGATACTAAATGAACACCCCTACGTATAATTATAATCATCATTGTACATACAATATGTAACTTTAATTGTGGTGTTAGCATTATATATCGTAGATAACTACAACAACAATGTAAAACCTATAAATATCTAATGTCTAATTCGTGATCATCTAATAAAGTTTAAAAAAATGTCATAAACATAAAACGCTAGTATCCTTTGTTGCATATATAAGCACTCATATATATAAACATAAAATACTTATATATTATATATAAGAGTTGTTGCATATATATAAACAATATACACATAAAGAGAGATAAAAAAAAGTGAAATAAAAAGGTTGATGTCCTTTGTTCTTTAACTAATTAGTGTATCCTATTTATGCTAGTATTACAATCTAGAGAGAAAGAAATAGAGAAATAAACAAACTATATATCTCTTTAGTTCTTTAACTAGTTAATTATTGTGTCTCATTCAAATTTAATACTACAATATTGAGAAAAAACAATAAACAATAGTAGGTAGAGAGATAGATAGAGATATAAAAAGATGCCATAATAAAATATATGATAAAAAATGTTAGTCTGTATTCTTTTGTGTGGTGCTATTGTCTTCTTTAATTAATTAATGAACTAGTATTCACATGTTCAATCTAGAGAGAGAAAGTGTGTGTACTTGCCTTAATTTATTAATGCTAGTACTTTGAATTTTTTTTTTGATGAGAAAAATATCGCATTAAAACCTACAAAGCATACAAACCGAAGTCTGTAATGTAACGCAAGAATAAAAGATGGAGCTACATTCCAAATATGTCTCTGACCGTTACGTCTACCCCATTTAGCTAGTGCATCTGCTTTGACATTACATTCCCTCGTGACATGGGTGAAGAGAACTTGAGAGAAGTGTTTTGTCAGGATCATTGAGTGATGAGAATCTTCTTGGACTGTCAGCATATAGTATCGTTTGTGCCTGTGATGTATTGTATTAGCGCCGCGTTATCACTTTCTATCTGTATGTGATTTATCTGTAGTTGAATGGCTCATAATATTCCAAGGTGAATCGCCATACTCTCACATTCTTCCGCGTTTTGGCATCGAACTGAATCTGCTGCTGCTATGATGAAATTTGCTTCGTTATCATGAATAATCCATCCTACTCCTGCAGGTTCGGTGAGATGGGTAAATGATGCATCAACATTTAGTTTAAGGAGCGGCATCAAAGGAGGTCTCCATCGTTGGATTTCTTGTTTATCCCTGCATTTGTTAGTATTGGAAACATTTATTCTGAGTGGTGTAGTCGAGGAGTTGTTAATCCTTGCGATCATTTGTATTGGTGTTTGTTTGTTTATCGAGAAACAATTCTCACATCTGGCCTTCCAAATGAACCATAATATTTTCGCATAAAGATTGATGATGTCGTCATCTAATGGTTTCCATGTATTGATCCACTCATTAACAGAGTCAATAGTTTCCGTTCGTACCTGAAAATGAAACCAAATTGCCCTAACAAAAGGGCAATGTAACAGTACATGGTCCAATGTTTCGTATTCGTTGCAATTAATACATTCATAGGAAAAACCTATAAATTGCCCAATTTTGTCCTTCACTGGTAGACTATTGGTTTTGCATTTCCAAAGGAATAATTTTATCCGAGGAATGGTATTCATATTCCAAATAAAGTACCAGTCGTTCTGCACGTTTATTGGTTCCACATTACCTGTTCTGAGAAAATTATACATCGATTTAATAGAGAAATTTCCTGATTTGGTTAGAGACCATCTCGGTATGTCATCTCGGTCTGCCTGTAAGTTGATGCTAATGATTACGCTGCAAATATCACTATCAAAACAATTATTAATAATATTCATATTCCAGGTGTTATTAGTAATAAGTTAAGCCACCCATTTAAGGTTTGAGTCATGCAGGTTATTGAGAGGAGGAGGATGATTTGGGATCCAGTAATCCTGCCAGATGTTGACATTACTTACTTTGTTAATGTCCCAAAAGACAAGGCCCGCGACCTGATTGTATTGTTTACTGATCGATTGCCAAGACCAAGAGTCGTTAGATTTAGCGGAGGTCGGTGTAGAAGATTGAGGGAAATACTTCCCTTTAAGAATTTGAACCCATATGGCCTGAGGGTTATTGAGCAGTCGCCAGATGATCTTGTTTAGGAAGGCTTGATTATCTAGAAGGGGGAGATGAAACCCTAGCCCGCCAAGTTTGCGAGGTTTGCAATTGGCGGACCAGTTAATCGTATGAAAGGTTTTGGATTTTCCCCACCAGAAAGTCCTTTGGAGGGACTTAATGCTAGTACATATGCCTTTTGGAATAGCAAAGCACTGCATTTGGTATCGGGGAACCGCCGCAGCAATAGTCGATAAGACTATCGAACGACCAGCTTGGGAGAGGAGATTTGTTTGCCATTTGGCAAGTTTGTTTTTAATCTGGGATAGAATGGGTTGGAAAGCTTGCTTCTTATTCTTGGTGATAAATAGATTAGTGCCAAGATATTTATCACTCGTCGAAGATTGGTGAACTTTGAGGTCCCGAATGATCATACGTTTGAATTTAGAATGGGAATTCTTCGAGAAGAAAATAGTAGATTTAGAGTAGTTAATCATCTGCCCTGAAGCCGCTTCGAACTCCTCCAGGATAAGTTTCAGTTGATGAATGTTCTCTAGAGAGTTCTGACCAAAGATGATACAGTCGTCAGCAAACAGGAGATGATTGATGACGATGTCAGAGTTAGGAATAGGGAAGCCAATAAACGACTGCTGGTTGTTTCTCTTCTCAAAAAGGCGGTTGAGACCTTCCATGGCAATGGCGAACAGGAAGGGGGAGAGCGGGTCACCCTGACGGATACCTCTGCTGACGTTGAACGTCATACCAGGCCGACCATTGATAAGAACTGCCATCGAGCTGGTGGAAAGGCAAATGTTAATTAGATTTATCCACGTAGTGGAAAATCCCATCAACCGCATGATCTCTACCAGAAAGCTCCATTCAACTCGGTCAAAAGCTTTGGACATGTCCAGTTTAAGACCGAAATAACTTTTAGACCCCTTAACTTTCTTAAAAGAGTGAATCAATTCTTGGCTAATAATGACGTTGTCAATGATTTGTCTGCCCGGGACATAGGCGGCCTGAAACGGAGATATGATATCAGGTAGAATAATCTTAAGGTGGTTGGCTAAGATTTTGGTTATGATCTTATAAGTGGTATTAAGCAGGCTGATCGGTCTATAGTCAGCCGGAGATTGAGGAGTCTTGGTTTTGGGAAGAAGGCAGATATGAGTGTGATTCGAGAGGGGTGGAAGAATGGCAGACATGAAGACTTGGGTAACCATGAGCTTAATATCATCCTACACAGTATCCCGATTGGCTTGGTAAAAGAAAGGGGGAAAGCCATCAGGACCTGGAGCAGCCCCGGGCTTAAGAGAAAAAACGGCTTTGCGGATCTCTTCTAGTGGAGGGTCATAGTAAGGGAGTCATTCAGGACAGAGGAGATTTGAGGAGGGAAGCAATCTATGATATTGTTAGAGAGATTAGAGCCCGTAGCCGTTGAAATAGAACTAATATGATTAGCAAAAATGGTAGAAATCTCCGACTCATCATCAGTCCAAGAGTTGTCCTGTCGCTTAATAGAGTGGATTTGATTTTTACGATTTCGAGTGATGGCCTTAGCGTGAAAGAATTTCGTATTTCGATCCCCCAGATTGACGTTAGCAACACGTGATTTCTCTTTCCATAAGCTTTCTTGTTGAAGCAGCAGAGTCTCAATCTGCATGAAGATCTCCTTGAAACTATTAGGGTCTCTAGTGGACTGAAGCTGATTAGTGAGAAGCTTGATGTTATTATCAAGATGATCGAATACCTCTTTATTCCATTTCGAAAGTCTGATGGCAAGAAAGTTTAGTTTGTTTTAGATATGATGAGAAGGGTTGATCCAGTTATTTTTAATGAAAGGAGCACAGTCTGGGTGTGACATCCAAGTTCGGATGAACTTGAAAGGCCTACGACCCAGAGAAGATTTACTCTTGGTGGTGAGAATGATGGGATTGTGGTCCGAGCCTAAGGTGGGGAGATGGGTGAGTTTAGATTGAGGGAATAAAGAAAGCCAGGTGTGGTTAACCAGAGCGCGATCAAGCCTTTCCTGGATAAGATTACCTTTGAATTGCTTATTAGACCAAGTGTATGGGCATCCAGAATAACCAATATCATGGAGGCCTAGCTCGTTAATGGCTTGCTTACAGCTCAAGATATATTGTCTATTGGCTTCTTTTCCACCCGATTTTTCAGTCGGGTGAAGAATGCAGTTAAGATCACCTATAACTAACCAAGGGTAATTATGGTCAGGAGTATGGTTGGAAAGGATCTCCCAGGGTTTCATTTTATTGTTGTTATAAGGGCACCCATAAAAGCCCGTGACATAGAGATGTCTATTATTATTAACTTGGGTACCCTTAACATGAATCATATTGTTATCAGCGTAGAGAATGTCGATACTAAAACTGGGAGACCAATAGAGGGCAAGCCCACCCGCTTTGTGAATGGGATCCACCACATACCTATTATAAATATGTGTGAGGTTAATGAAGGGAATTATACCCTTATACTAGTGTTTATAGCGGATAACGACATCTAATGTCTAACACTAGTATCCCCAAGATCATCATGCAAAACTAGTAATTAACCAATAAGAAGATAGTAGATTACCTTAATCGCTATTTCTCTCGAACTAGTTGTATAGATTAAAGAAGACCAAGAGCTTCAAACGTAGCTCCTCTACTTGGGACACCGAATAGTGTATTTAATCTCCCTCCTTGAAAGCTCGCTAGCACTCCAATGGTGAATTGATAATAAGAAGACCTTCTTCTTGCTTGACTAGAAGATAGCTTGGGAATTAGCTCACTTTCTCCTCTCTACTTGATGTGGTAGAGTAAGAAAGCTAAGAGAGAAATTCCACACTTATTCTCTGCCCTAAGAGTGTTTATATAGAACCCTAATAAGAATCCACCTCCTTTTAGGTTTCCAAAAACACCCTTTAGAATAAGATTTAGGGAAATAGTCGAAAATAGCAACTAGTTGATATTTTCTCAATTCCCTAAGGAGATGACGTCCAAACCCAGCCAAAATTGTCAGATTTATTGTTCATAACATAAGGAAACGTCTCTCCAAAAATCAGCCCAATCCGAGCCCTAAAATTGCCCGAATCGGCCTAGGCCCAAAACCCTTATTTCGGGCCTTTTTGCTATCTTTTGCCCAAATTCTATTTAGGCCTGTGAGATATGTTTATGGGACATTCCCAATGTTATATCACACTCCCACTAGTCATATCATCCGATTAAATACCCATTCTTATGTGTAACCCGATGTAGGATCCGATCGAAGTTAGCCGCGAATTACTTCGTAATTCGACGATCGTAGTTGGTTTCTAGCTAAACGCTACGACCCCTAAATCAATCGGACTTGATGATCTTCTTCATCAATTGTCCTAGCCGACATATTGCTCGCATTACAATATTGGTCGAAGGACATCTCCTTCAACTCCTTCAACTCCTTCAGACTCCCACTTGGACTTAGAACAAGTGCAATGCCTCGATTCCCGTGTCAATTTAGTATCCCATCTGATACATCACGTCATTCAGACTTTCTTGATATCTGAGTACAACTATAAAATACAAACAATTAACTCCTAATCCGTTTGAGCGTGACCACGCATTTTCAGTTGCTACTCATAAAGTGGCCTTGAGACACTTTGTACCTAATGTGATTAGGTTGACACAATCCATTCTTGCGCTCCCACTTAACTTCATGTCTATCCAGTCCTTCCCAGTATCCGTCTTTATAACCTCCTTTTACGGCGCGACGTTTGACGGAACCAAAGTCGGACATTCCTTTCATAAGATGAGTGGAGCACTCATGTTTTGAGGAATCTCTCCAATTGTCTGTATGAGAAGTATTGACGTTCATCACGAGTGATGTACTTCTCATTTGAGGGTTATCTAGTGTATAAACCTTTTACACACCCACGTAGTCGAATAGAATATACTATTCATATAGCCCATGAAACTGCGCTATCCCATCGACTCCCGTGCTAGTCTTCGTGAGTCATTGTTGTCCATGCAATGACCTGGACCAGGGATTTGATAATAAATATTCCAACTTCACTTAATAGGGTTTCATTCATTAGATCACGTATCTGACAAACCTATTCGGAATGTTTTATCATCAATGGACTGTCGTTTAAACACTAAACCAAATTTAGACGACTTGTAAAATAACTCTATTATTTCTGATAACGAGAGTTGTAAATCTGAGCCTCTTCCGTAAAACTCTTTTTACCCACTCAGTTTTACTTGTCGAGGTTTAAAATTATACCTCATGCCTTAGACTCGTGTATGACTCTCATACTTTGTTTTAGGTGGCAGTTTAGTTTGACTACGGATGTAATCCGTTTAAACTTTGCTAATTATCAATTAATTTGAAGACCGTTATCTTCAACCTTGATAATTTCTAGTAACTTTTACTAGAGTTAAGGCTTTTAATTCTTTATGTAGTATTTGCAACAGTTCCCGGCTTAAAACACTTTTAGCCTACTTTCCTTCCATGTCTGGAAGTTTGCTACGATGACATGTTCAACTTTTGTACTACTTCATCCTTTAGCCTTCTAGGATGTTTCTAAGTAGTGTTTCGGTTTTCAAATCCGAATTTGGATATTCAAATGCTAATCATATCCAATATGATTGACTTTATGTATTCGAACATAAATCTCTCTCTCATGCTTGTTTGCTACATCGGTGTCTTTTCAAACTCCGATTTAGCAACGCTCTTAGTCATGAGTTTTGGGTCGAAATTCTTTTAGACTTTCCGAGTCTTAGATTTTCTGTTTCGGATCACAAGCATCTCAGCGTACTGAGTCTCTCCAATCCTATCATCCTTTTGATCTATGCTTATAGATCTTCAGATGCCCAAAATGGCATTTCATCCTTGTGTGTGGTCCTTTTATTGAGTCAGTGTGTTCACTGTTACACAACATCTTATGTCGTACTCAATCTTTTGTATGTACTCAGCATACGGACCCGGAAGGTTTGTTTCTCCCATTTACCTTCTTGAAACTCGTGATTCAAGATTTTCTTCATTCTTCAGGAATCAAACTTCTTTGATTGCCTTTTTGAATCGAAAATTCTAACTCTTGCGTGCTTTTAATCCGTCGATAGATTTCTGAAGCATGTCTATGGACATAACTTGATTGGAAGAATCTTATTCTTCTTGTCTAGTTTCGGGAAACATGAATGTTTCCATCTTTCTCAGTTTTCTACTTAAACCAATTTAGGTCTTCTGTTGACTTAAATTATCAAGCTTCATGTCTTGACGAGATATGGATTCCACGATGATTATGGCTTCTAGCCAAAATCTAGAGTCAGTTTCCGTTTCTGCGCAGGTCTTTTATCTCTTCAGAAATAACCTTTATTTTCTGAGTCTTTAAGATTTTATTTTGACCTTTCAGGACTTTTGAACAACAATTTGGAATTTTCTCAACTACTTTGAGATATTCCTTTAGGGTCCGTTTGTTAGGTGAAAAATGGTGGGTAAGAAATCGATTTTCTTAAGAAAATCGATTTCTGCTGTTTGATTGGCCTAAAAAGGTGTGAAAATGACTTTCCCATAAGAAAAAAAGATAGGAAAACAAGAAGATAAATTTGCCCACCCAAAAGGTGGGCAAACCCAATTCTCACTCTCCCAACGGAAACACGCTCTCTCTCCTCTTTTTCTAAAAAAAAAACAAATCTCGTCTCTCTTACTCTCTAAAAGGTTCTGTGAACTCTCTACTTTCTCCCTCTCTCTTTTAATCGATTTAACTCTCTTTCTCAATAAATTAAACTCTCTTTCTCAATCGATTTCCACTTCCTTCGCGATTTTGATCTCTCTCTCAATCTCTTAAACATTCTCTCTCTCTCTCAATCTCTTAAACGTTCTCTCTCTCTCAATCTCTTAAACTCTCTCCCTCTGTAAACTTTATTCTCTTTCTTAATCTCAGAAACCCTAGTCACCATCACCTTCAACAATTATCTACTAATAAATAAAGATCGAAGACAAAGATTGCCCTGCTAATAAACAGAGATAGAAGACAAAGATAAGGGTTTCTGGTTTGTTAAGAAATCAAGGTTTTGGATAGGAATTAGAATCAATTTGAGTGAAGCCCTTCCACATCTAGAATCAGGTTTTGGATAGGAATGAGAATCAATCACCACATCTCGAAAACAATACCATTTTGAAAGATGATAACAAAATTTCTATTGAGATTAAAATAGTACTAATCGAAAATCCTAAGCCGATTATACTTCAGTTTCTTCATTTTTGTTCCTTAGATCGAAACCCTAGAGCTGGTTCTTAATTTTGAGATGGGGAAGAGAAGAAAGGAGAAGACAATTCTCGAAATTCTGAAGGCACCCCCACGAAAAGTCCACTATGTATCTTAATTTCTGAAGGCACACTCGTTTAAAGTTCAACTTAAACATTATTTTATATAGGCACCCTCATTTTCTTACTCTCTATCAAACACTAGAATTTGACTTTCATATGAGTAAGAAAGTCATTTTCTTTCCTATTAGAAAAAGGTCGATTTGCTTACTCACACATTCTAACGTATCAAACGGACCCTTAGAGACACTTTCACTCGCTTTGAGAGTTCTCCTGCGAATGACATTCGCTTTTGTGCGGTGGTTTACAAGATCATATCTTTAACCTTTCCTTTTCCGAGGAGCCTCAGTTTGTTGCTCTTGGTCGAATTTAATCGTCTTGTACAAGTTTCATGATTGTTCTTCATGACCCTCCATGATTTTTCTCATGATCGAATTAAATCGATTTGTACTTTTCTCACACTTATTCTTGTAATAATTAGTACTTTTCTCCCAGACTACTAGGTGTGCTAATTACTAGAAGAATACTATCATGAGCAACAAACACTTTGTTCTCTTGATTGGTTGTGGAAGAAGCCCAAATTTCTTTCAATAGAAATCGCGTCAGATATTATCTAGTTTTGTAACGCTTTTTACAAGTGTAACGCTTTTTACAAGTTCTAGCTTTAGACGGAATTTTGGTAGTTTTGTGGGAAGCTATGTCTAGACTTAATGGATTTTGGAGGATAGAGTTGGATTCGTGTTCTTCATCTTAATCCTTTTGGGACACTCCAAATATGGATAGGTTAGAAGTACGTTTGACGATCAATTTCTGTTACTGACTCAAGATTTTCTTTCTTGTCAGTTGATTCATGTTTTGGTTATTTGAACCTATCTTGTAGGTGTTTAACGAAGTTTAGAATCCTTAGGTATAGTTTGTTTAATTTAGCACTTTTAATAACATCTCAATTTAGAAATAAAGTTCTTTATTGATTCTCAATAATACTTAGTACAGAGATGATGTTAAAAACTAGAAAAACGCTTAATCTAGATCAGTGCCTAAAGTAGACTTCGATCCCTTTCAGCATCCTTAGCAGTCGAGGCTTCTGCTCCCTCTTGGATCTTGTCTTTCTTAGCCAAATACTCAGTTCCCAGTTGCACCTGTCCATTCACAATGATAGGGAAATTTTAGGTATCACATACCAAAGTTTGGGAATTTTACAGTATTTGATGAGTTAACTGTTTATACCTGAATTGGAAGACACTGTTCCATTCTTCTTGTCCTCCAAGAATTTAGGGCAGTTTCTTTTCCAGTGGCCCTTGCCATCACAGTAGAAACATTTGGTGTCAGGAGGAGGACCTTTGTCTTTAGGTTTGGCAACCCGTTTGCCTTTCCCTTTTGACGCGGTTTTCTTCTTCTGTTTTCCACCTTTCTTAAACTCTTTGTCCTTTTGTACCATAAGAACGTCCATCTTAGTCTCCACTATAGCGACGTCCTTTTCGGCTGTTAGAAGCATAGAATGAAGTTCCTCCAACGTTTTATCCCATCCATTCATGTTGTAGTTCATCTTAAACTGATTAAAACCACTATGGAGGGAGTGAAGGATAGTGTCGGTAGCCGTCTGTTGGCTATAAGAGAAACCTAGTTTAGCCAGGCTTGCCCATGAGCCTGATCATTTGACGAACATGAGACCCAACTGGTTTTCCCTTTTCAAGGCGCATGTCCATAATTGCTTTAGAGGTTTCAAACCTCTCCAATCTCGAATGTTTCTGGAACATTTCCCGAAGTTGTCGTATCATGGAGTAAGCATCCATGTCTATGAACTTCTCTTGCAGAGTCGGTTCCATGGTTGCTAGCATTAAGCAAGTTACAGGCTCTGCCTTTTTCCGCACACTCCTTTCTTCATCTATCTCTTCTTTAGTCGAATTATCATCCAATACAGGAATTGGAGTTTCTAGTACATGTTGCTTTCCTTCCATCCTGAGAACTATTCCTAGGTTCCTCTCCCAGTCAAGGAAGTTGTGCTCATTCAGCTTCTCTTTGTCGAGAAGTGAGCGGAAGTTGAAAATATCTTTTGTCATCTTTGAACTACTAAAAAGAAATGGCAAAGTTTTAAAACTCGTTATCATTTTGAAAAACTTAGTTTTCCCACATTATTCAATAAAAATCGTCCCCGATTGAATAAGTGATTCCAAGATCTCAGTTCTTCGGAGTAAAGCGGACGAAGGCCCTACCCTTTGACTCCGTCATTCCGGGTGAGTGAACTACTTCACTGATCATACCTTATGACTCTTGGTTGATAAATTTCATTAATGAATGACTAATCTATCCTTTTGCCCCGAGTATCCAAGACTCTCTTGCTGATCTCGTTGAGTAGAACCATTTAGACGTGTAGGCCTCTTCTATAGACCTACCCGCATTGTCCCAAGCTAGAGGAGGTACTCTGCGAAGGCCGACCCACCTTCCTCGAACAAAGGGCGCAACGAGTGTCTTAATCTGGATAGGCGATTACTCAAGATTACGTTTTTGGAGACTTTTACGCTAGTCTGGCGTTTGTTATAGTGAACTATTTATCCTAACTAACATCCACGACATAAAGCGTAAATAAGTAAGTAAATGCGCGCGAGAAAATAAATCAAGCAGACATGGATCCTAGTATGGCCCCTAACCTAGAAGATCTAATCTCCTTTGGTTTGCTTCTTGTTTCGCCTTTTGGTTCGTCTAGATCTCCATCTTTGAACCTCCATTGATTTCTCCCACTCGCCTTTGGATTCCTTCCTTGAGTTTCTTCAATGGACTCATAGACCCTAAACTCTAATTACAAGACTTTAACGATTCGCAGATCGTATAAACTTGAAATTAAAATTAATTACAAATATGCACCCATCCGTGCTTAAAACAAGAATATAGAAATAAATCTATGGCCATACTAGTTTCCCGCATTCACATCACATGCATTCATATAATATATTAAGGCCAAGAATTATGTATGCATGATTATCTTGGGAGACACTTTGTCGACATCACATGTCACATTACGAACCTAAGTCTAAATTCGAAGAATTCGACCAACGGTGCGTTCCAGTTTTTTCTTTTATGATTTCTAAAATCAACTTCAAGAAAAACTCCATTTTTGGGTTTTGAAAGCCCGGGTCTATTTTGGAAAAATATTGGTTCGATTCGTAATGATTTCATAAATCAATATAAAGAGAAATCCGTTTTTGGCCTTCTGGATGACCCGGATTTATTTTGGAATTATTTGGTTGGAATCGAAAGAAAATTTGGCAAAAACTCCCACTCGAATGATGGTCCCTATTCGTGGTCCGAAAAGCCTCGAAAAAACCCGGGACAAGTCCTAGACAAGTCCCGGCCCAAGCCCAAAAAAGGGCTCGGACAAGGTCCGGACATAGCACGGCCCATAGGGCCAGCATGTCCTGGCCGAGGCCTATCAAGGCCTGGTCTCGTCCTGGCCGGAGCCAGGACGCTAGTCCATGTACCAGACGCGTCTGGTGCTGGACCGGACCAGCACTAAGTGTCTCCGACCTGTCTGAGACACCCAGAACTTCCCAGACGCATCTCCAAGACGCGTCTGGTCGAGAGCTCTGGACGCGTCCTAGATGCGTCCAGGAAGCTACCAGTGCAGCTTCTGGTCGCGTCCTAGACGCGTCCTAGCTGCTCTGGACGCGTCTCCAAGACGCGTCCAGATGCGTCCAGATGCTTCCATCACAGCTGGTGGTCGAGTCCTAGACTCGACCTGGACGCGTCTCCAAGACGCGTCCCAGCTGCTCTGGACGCGTCTCTAAGACGCGTCCAGTAGCATTCTGGTCGCAGTTGCAGGACGCGTCTCCTGGACGCTTCTCAGCAGCTGCTCTGGACGCGTCCAGCGGACGCGACCAGCAGCTTCTGGCCGGCCAGGAAGCTTCCTGGCCGGACACTAGGGTTTCCAAAACCCTAGTTTCCATTTTTTTTTTGTTTTTGCAAATCTCTATTTGCTAACTTCCAAATTTTAAACTCTTTCTAAATTTTGAAATCCTTTTAGAACACTTCCAAAAATTTTCAAAACTTTTAGAAATTTTTAAAATTTCCAAACTTTGTTTTTGGGAGTTTCTTAAAACTCAAAAACAATTCTTTTAGAATACTTCTAAATTCCAAATTTTTGTTTTTGGGAGTTTCCTAAAACTCAAAAACAACTCTTTTAATCAAACAATTTTGGATCAAAATTCTAGGTTTTTGAAACTTTTTCGAGAACAATTTTGAAAACCAATTCAAAATCAATGAAATTCAATGTTTTGAAATACTTTCAATCATCAATTTTGGTTTTAATTTGAAAAACTAGTTGAATCATATTCATTGTAATCAAATTATGAGTTTGAGTACTTTTAAAATACTTTATAAACTCAATCTATCAAACTATCAAGCATATCAAATTTCAATTAGTTCGATTCTTAGCAAAAACTAGTTAATTGCAAGAGGCTCTGACGCCACTGAAGGGAATTATACCCTTATACTAGTGTTTATAGCGGATAACGACATCTAATGTCTAACACTAGTATCCCCAAGATCATCATGCAAAACTAGTAATTAACCAATAAGAAGATAGTAGATTACCTTAATCGCTATTTCCCTCGAACTAGTTGTATAGATTAAAGAAGACCAAGAGCTTCAAACGTAGATCCTCTACTTGGGACACCGAATAGTGTATTTAATCTCCCTCCTTGAAAGCTCGCTAGCACTCCAATGGTGGTTTGATAATAAGAAGACCTTCTTCTTGCTTGACTAGAAGATAGCTTGGGAATTAGCTCACTTTCTCCTCTCTACTTGATGTGGTAGAGTAAGAAAGCTTAGAGAGAAATTCCACACTTATTCTCTTCCCTAGGAGTCTTTATATAGAACCCTAATAAGAATCCACCTCCTTTTAGGTTTCCTAAAACACTCTTTAGAATAAGATTTAGGGAAATAGTCGAAAATAGCAACTAGTTGATATTTTCTCAATTCCCTAAGGATATGACGTCCAAACCCAGCCAAAATTGGCAGATTTAATGTTCATACCATAAGGAAACGTCTCTCCAAAAATCAGCCCAATCCGAGCCCTAAAAGTGCCCGAATCGGCCTAGGCCCAAAACCCTTATTTCGGGCCTTTTTGCTATCTTTTGCCCAAATTCTTTTTAGGCCTGTGAGATATGTTTATGGGACACTCCCAATATTATATCACACTCCCACTAGTCATATCATCCGATTAAATACCCATTCTTATGTGTAACCTGATGTAGGATCCGATCGAAGTTAGCCGCGAATTACTTCGTAATTCGACGATCGTAGTTGGTTTCTAGCTAAACGCTACGACCCCTAAATCAATCGGACTTGATGATCTTCTTCATCAATTGTCCTAGCCGACATATTGCTCGCATTTCCATCTTGGTCGAAGGACATTTCCTTCAACTCCTTCAGTTAAGCAGTTTGTCAAGATTCGAGTTAATGCATTTAGTCTCCGAAAGGAAGATAAAATCAGGGTTGTTCTCGTTAATGAGACGAAGTACTTCGAATTTGGTAAAGTCACAATATAGGCAACTAGCTAGTACTATAATCTAGAGAGAGATAGTAATAGAGATAAATAAAGTAACTGTTATAAATATTTGATTTATGGTGGATGACCACCACACTTTGTAACTCTCATGACCATAAGTTCTCCACCATTACTTTGTATTCAATCACCATTATTGTGTGACTATTGGTTATGTAACTCATCTAGCTAAATGCCTATATAAAGAGGTTCTTTGCTAATGAATAAGATGGACCAAACTAATGTACCTAATATACCAATATATCAAAGTGGAGAATTCTCTACAAACATATGAATGCAATTCTAGTTCTTCTTGTCTACTATCTCTTGGTTATATTTCCATTGTATTTCTTCTTCCCTCTTTTATTTTTTACAACACGTTATCAACACGATTCGCTCTACTATGATGTGGTCTTGGGAGGGTGTGTTGTAAAGCAATCCCACATTGGTGGGAGACAGGAGTGTGGTGCTCCTCTTAAGAGGTTAAGCACCCTTCCCTAGTGAGGCCTTTTAAAACCGTGAAGCCCAAGTGTGCCAAAGCGGACAATCTCACTAGTAGCCCGGAAGGCTGGTCCTCACCATCCTATAACACGTTATCAACACGAATTGCTCTATGCTTAAGGGGAAGAAGAAATTATTCACTCCTTGATCAAGTTATAAGCAAATAAAAGATTGGTAAGTTTGGTCAATTGTGATTGGTAAGCTAAAAGGTATTTGAACCCTTCTTTGTTGAATTTACAAACTATTCGTTCTTATTTATCGCTAACCATTTACTTTATTGTTGTTAAGACATATTGAATCATATGAGAAGGATATGAGAATTGCATACATGCTAACAATGAAATAGTTAACATTGTAATCAAATATGAATGTTAATGTGATTCATTCGATGGTAAGGTCAAGGTAAGTTATGTTTTAAAAAGAAATTGGTATTACTTTCATAACTAATGTGTATTTTTGTATGAACATATCATAAATGCATATTTTAGTTTGTTAAAGAAGATTTCTCAGAAGAGGAAACTCAACCACCAAAATTTGATTAAGATCAAACTGAAACACCTTTTTGTATATGAGGTTACCAAACCTGAAGTTTGGTGTATATACTTCTTCAAATCTAGAAAATTCTAAAAGAATTACTAGAGTAAATAATCTCTAAGGATGAATATACATAATCACTATGAGTTAGTTAATTATCACCAAAAAGGTGATCACTTACAACACAAATTTATCAATGCATTCCTGAAGAATGAAAAACATTGATATTTCAATACTGGAATTATTTTTCATTTCTCATTAAGAGATTACAATAGAACTTGTTGTAAGAATTATTTTTCATTTCTCATTAAGAGATTACAATAGAATTATTTTTCATTTCTCATTAAGAGATTACAATAGAACTTGTTGTAAGAAATATATTTCACCGAGTCCGGATTGAAATGAAGTGGAAAAAATGAAAATCTCATTTCACTATATCAACATATAGTGTGATTAAATTTGAAAAAGTTCTTCATGGTGAAAGACAACCACTTTTTGTGAAATTCTTTAACGAGAATATAATATCACAATTTTGGTCGCACTTGTATTGCAATAAATTTTCATCAAGTGGTGATAATATTTTCTTTCGCGTCTTTGGACGACGATGAGTTCTAAATTCTTGGAAAATAAAATTTGTCGTATATCCGCTTTCATATTATACCTGAAGTTGTAATACCCGAAAAGGAAGTGATGATTGATTATAATTGAAAAAATTACATGAAGATGATATATCTCATGTGTAATCAATCATACTTGAAGTTGTTATATATCTCATGTGTAATCAATCACACCTGAAGTTGTGATATTAGAACAAATTGCTCACATCTGAAGTTGTGGTTAGATAAGAATTTTGATCCTATAGATCATATGATATGAAAATAAAAATCAAAATTTGCCTAAAGCAATTGATTTTTCTTTCTTCTTTGTCACATCTTTGAAGTATGTGCACAAAAATAAGACAAAAATCTATCGACATTAGGGGGAGGAAGTCCTAGATTTAATGTCGTAAAATACTTGAAAATTTTCAAGTTTCTCTCACTTCAAAACATTAATATTTTTTCACAACGTAAAATATTCTTATATGGATAAAGGTCATGAAAAATGATCAGAGTTTATCAAAGTAGTGTGTACTCTTCGACACTGAAGGAATAATTTTTCCTCCTGAAGAGGCTATCAAATTAGATTTGAATGTGATTCATATTCTTAATAAAATCCCCTGAAGAGGATATGTGTAAAAAGAAACACCGATCATTTACAAAGACACATATATGAGATCATTGAACTATGTATGCTGTGAAAATTTGAGAAATCAAATAAATCATTTCAGACGATGTATTTCTGAATATAGTAGCTACTGGGAGCATATTGATCCGGAATTACTCTAAGTAATATTGGTCAACTTTTGACGAGATACTTCATTACTTGTGGATTTTCTTACAAAATAATTAAGTCTTCAGACATGAAGTCGAAGCACCAATTAAGAATTACCCCGAAGGTAATAAAGTAGACATGTGTAAGACATGTCCTTTAGTCTATAAAGGATTTGACGTCCACTTATAAAATTTCAATATGAATTACAAATCTCCGAATTATATTATGAAGAGTTTATCAAAGTTTGACAGTAGAGTATTGAAAAAGATTATTCGAGTAAAGAAAATCTTGAAATGAACATATTCTGAATTACTAAAAGGCTATAAGCTTCAAAGCAACCCATATTGTCTTAACTTATCATATGTCATGGAAATACAGGTCCTGAAGTACCTAATATAGTACAGACAATACATTATGTGTGTTGTAATGTGGTTTTAGAAAACAACCATCATTCATATATAAAATGTCAATCGCGTTAACTATTTTTCCTTCGTCAAGGTTTTGTCACATTGGTTTTTCCTTGTCAAGGTTTTAACGAGGCAAATATGCGTATTGAAAATTGTTATAATTTGTTTAAAAATTGTAGTCTTTTTTCCTTCGTTCAAGTTTTGTCTCGTTGGATTTTCCTGACAAGGTTTTGGCGAGACAACTAGTCATCGAATGATGAGTTTAACACCTATTATGTGTGTGAGGTGGATTGTGCATGAATTTATAACGCACATTGAAATGTGATTAGTACATCGATTTCACAAAATATTATAATTATTTTATCGATGTATATGACAAATATGAATCACTAGAAAGTGAGTTCAACTGAAATCCCTGAAGGATTTAACAAGCTTCAATCTAAAGTATACATAAACTTTAAAGCATTATATGAATGCAACTTAAAATGTCAAATGCTACTTATCATATTTATGTGTTTATATACCAAAAGGAAGCTAACCATAACAAGTTGAACAATGTCCTCAACCTTCATGAGGGGAAGCAAGTTTATATAGATACTGTATACTACATTTTCATACTGTACTCTTTTTCCTTCGTTAAGATTTTTTCCCACTGGGTTTTTCCTAACAAGGTTTTTAATGAGACAGATTATGTGTTCATCAGAGATTTACAAGAAGAAAGGATTTGTACTCTTTTTCCTTCACTATGGTTTTGTCCGATTGGGTTTTCCTAGAAAGGTTTTAATGAGGCAATTTCTGATGTGGTGGACATCCAGGGGGAGTGTTATAAATATTTGATTTATGGTGGATGACCACCACACTTTGTAACTCTCATGACCATAAGTTCTCCACCATTACTTTGTATTCAATCACCATTATTGTGTGAAAATTTTAATTTTTCGTTCGAAAAATATCAACTAATATTATAATAAATACTAACACAACTAATAAACACATACAAATAAAGATGTAGCCATATCAAGATGAAATGGGGAATTCCTTAACAAAAAAAGATTAAATGGGGAATAGTAACCTAAAGAGAAGTGAGAGATAAAAAGTGGAGATGTAGTGGAAAGATGCACAAAAATTACTTTAAAAAGAGACGTGAGTCAAAACTTAAAAATAGTTAGTATTGTTGTGAAAAATAGAAGAGGTAGGGAAGAAGAAAGATACTAATAGAAATATAGACCAAGAATAGAAACATGCAAGTTGTACTAGCTAGTACCAATCTAGAGAGAGAAAGAAAGAACAAAAATGATTCTTTTTCTTCTTCTTCCTCCTAACGTACTTTGCTTTAGGTTTTGTGCAATCTTTTTTTATTACGGTAAACTGTGATGGGAGTTTTATAGTGGGGCTTATAAAGGAAAAAAAAGACCCTAATTTTTTTCGAAAATTTTTTTCTCTTATAAAGTGGGGGTTGTTGTTAATTGTCGGTCTATTTGCTTCAATGTGTATCGATCTTTGCATGCAACTAAACGGAATTAAAGGAAGAGAAAAAGATAGAAATATTAAGATATACTAAACCAAAAGAGATGAACTTGAACCAAACTTTATTTGAAGTATTCCATTCAAACTTTTTCCTTCTCTTACCAATTCATCTCTTACAAAACTCATACCAACAGTACACCATGTACACCTATTTATAGGGTGAGAGAAGTAATAGGAAGTTGACACATAACCCATGTGTTGTCACTTGCATGGTGTACTGATGCAGGGAGATTTTCATGAGATATTCCAAGTATCTTGGATATCTTAAAATCTAGTTATTTTAGTAGTATAATATTTTTGTTCGTCGAGAATTATTATTTTTAGCAGTTTTATATTTGTAGGAAATCTTTTAGGTTTTAGATTCAAGTATTTTATTTATTTAGAAGTTGTTATTAGAATTTGATTAGGTTTAGGAAAGTAGTATTCTATTTATTAGAAATTGTTATTTGAGTTTGATTAGGTTAAGGAAACCCTAAGTCTATATAAGGGGGGATCTATGAGTTGTTTTAGTCATTCAAGTTGAATCAATAAAATTCAGTATTTTAGTATTCTTGTTATCAATTTCGGTTCAATAGTCTTTAGACGGAGTTCTAAGGCTTTTTCTGGGTTCTATAAATTTTAGACGAAGTTCTAATTCTTTTTCGGAGATTTCCGCTGCGTCAGTTAGCATCAAGAGCGAGGATTTGCCTGGTTCGATATCATCTACGCGAAGATCACTTTAGAACACATCGATGGATTTGCCAAAGATGCATCTAAAGTTGGTTTAAAAAAAAAAAATCAGATTATTATTAGTATTCTCTATTTTGTTATCAATCAGTCAATATGGAGAATTACTATCATGGTAACAGATTTTCAGTTCAAGTGCACCCACGTAGAGAGTATAATGAGTATAAGATCAACGAAGAGATACCAATTTTCGACGTATATTTAACTATTGAAGAGTTCCTGGATTGGCTAGAGAAGGTTGAACGACAAGTCAATATGTCGACTACTATTCTGAATGAGCAGATAGTTAAAATTATTGCTTCTAGACTTAAAGGGAGTGTTGCAAATTAGTGGGATCAATTACAACATCTAAGAATGAGACAAGGAAAGACACCCATCCAAAATTGGCCGTCTATGAAAGAGAATCTGAGAGAGAGGTTCTTACCTCCTGATTATCAACAATACTTGTTCAGAATATACCAAAACTGTAGACAAGGGTTGCGTTCAGTAGGTGAGTACTATGAGGAGTTCTCAAGATTGGCTCAAAGAAATAGTATTGAAAACTTTAGAGAACTTGATAATGTGCTAATAGATCGATTTCTGAACGGATTAAAATTTAGCTTGAGATGTAGTTTGAAAGAAAAGGTGAGGTTAGTTAATTTATGGACGATTCAAGACGCATACAACTTGGCCTTAAAAATTGAAGCTGAGGAACGGGAATATAGGAAGTTTGGATTTCGGAGGGAAGAACAACCTCACTTAACTAAAAAAAAGGTAAAAACAGCTCCCTTAGAGAATGTTGAACCACCACAAATTGTGAGCATAGAAAGTTCATGTAATATTACTCACGAATCAAAATCTAACATTATTGTGTACACACATAAGTCTCCTGATATCAATTTACACGGTAAGGAATTTTTTTCTAAACAAATTATTCAGGCAATTGAGTTAAAGGAAGTGGTTCAATCAATTGAGTCAAAGGAAGTTGTTCAGGAAATTGAGACAACGGACGTTGTTCAAGAAATTGAGACAAAGGAGGTTGTTCAAGAAGCTGAATCAAAGGAAGGTGAAAAACTTCGGAAGTCAGAAATTAGTCCAATTGAAGTTCCTTCATACGAAGATTCGTTCTCAGAATTTTGCAAATCAAAAATTGTTTCACATGGATTGATAAGTAATTTTATTGAAAAGTCTTCATCGAAGTTCATAATTTTCAATCACTATACTCGGGATATGTACAAGTTTATTTATGGGGTGAAAAGGGAGATTGAGTCACATTACGGTTATAGAGAGAAATTTTTCTGTGACCTAATAAAATCTTCAGTCAAATATAAAAATTTGGTAATTCCTATGCATAATTCACGAGAAGGATATATCAAGGGAGTACCAATGAAGATAACATTCAAATTTTGAAAACATAATTTTGAAAACATAAAATATAAATACAAGCTTGAAGGAGTTTCATTTCTCACAAAGGAGTTTGCTAAAATACTACTTCCTGATTTTCTTTCTTGAAATTAAGCATGTATCGGTCATTTTACATTCATTTCATTCTTCTTGTTGTGAAGAGGTGAGATCCTCTAGGTGACAAACTCGGATGAAACCGAGTTATGGAGGAAGACTCGGGTGAAAACCGAGAGAGATTTAGTTAGCTCTCGGTTGAAGCCGAGGATGATGATGATGAGAGACTCTCGGGTATAGCCGAGGTTGATAGCTTGAAGCTCTCGGGTATAACCGAGAGTTGATGATGAAGCTCTCGGTTATAACCGAGAGTAGTTGGAGAGGGTCTCGGGTAAACCGAGAGATGATGATGGTGAAGAGTTGATCGTGAGAGAGAGATAGGTAAATACCTTATTGTTTATTAACACTTACAACTTGTATTTTACATTATGTATGGATCTCTTTATATAGGTTTACATTGGAGAAGTTTTAGAAATATAAAACTCTATCTAATACAACAATCCTATTCATACTAGGAAACCTATTATACTAGGAATCCTTATCCTAACTGTGGACCTAATCCACTCGGTGTAGCCGAGTGGAGTAGACCTTCCAACACTCCCCCTCAAGTTAGAGCGGGAATGGAAGTAACGCCTAACTTGCCAATAATGTTCTTGAACGGTTCTGCCCCAAGTGGTTTTGTGAAGATATCCGCTAACTGATTATCTGAACTGGTGAAGCGCGTGGCAATGGCGTTGTCTTTGATCTTTTCACGAACGATGTGGCAATCTATTTCAATGTGTTTGGTACGTTCGTGGAAGACGGGGTTGTCAGCAATGTGGAGAGCGGCCCGATTGTCACAGTAAACTGTCATCGGATCGGAGTGATCGATTCCAAAATCAAGTAATAAATACTTGAGCCATTGTAATTCACATGTAAGTATGGCTAAAGCTCGATATTCTGCTTCTGCCGAAGATTTGGCAACTGTAGGTTGTTTCTTTGATTTCCAGAAAAGAGGACTGGACCCAATCATTGTAAAGTATCCTGTAGTTGATCTACGGGTTGAAGGACAACCAGCCCACAGTATCCTGTAATGTGGAGAGAGGTGTTTGCGGATAAGAAGACTCCTTTATCAAGTGTACCTTTCAAGTATCGTAGTACGCGATGAGCGGCGTCTAAGTGTACTTGACTAGGTGTTTGCATGAATTGACTGAGGTTGTTTACGGCAAAAGTTATATCCGGTCGTGTGACCGTTAAATAAAGTAGTTGGCCGATGAGACGACGGTAAATTGACGGATCGGCCAATGGTGTCCCGTCGGTGGGAGAGAGGCGGAGTTTTTGTTCCATAGGAAACTCCGAAGGACGTGCAGCGGTTAGTCCAAAATCTTTTAGAATATCAAGTGCATATTTTCGTTGACATAGAAAAATGCCTTGTGAAGAGCGAGATACTTCAATACCAATAAAGTATTGTAGGCGGCCCAAATCTTTTAAGGAGAATGCCTTATTAAGAAAAACTTTTAACTGGGAAATAGCATGGTCATTATTTCCCGTGATAATTATATCGTCTACGTAGACGAGAACATAAATTTGAGTGGAGTGAGAACGAAAAGTAAAAAGGGAATAGTCACTCTTAGATTGAGAAAAACCACGTTCGATAAGAACGGATGAAAATTTTGAAAACCATTGACGGGAGGCCTGTTTGAGACCATAAAGGGATTTGTGAAGTCGGCATACTTTAGACTCCCCCTGAGAGGAAAACCCGGGGGGAAGTTTCATGTAAACCTCTTCATTCAAATCGCCTTGAAGGAAAGCGTTATTTACATCCAATTAATGGAGAGACCAGCCTTTAATGGCGGCGATGGAGAGAAGGACACGAACAGTAACTAGTTTAGCGACTGGAGCAAAGGTATCATTGTAATCCAATCCCTCGATTTGAGTGTATCCTTTAGCTACCAGGCGTGTGATGAGACATGAAACATGTCCCATCTGAATCTCTTAACTCGGGCGAGTTAGTCTAATTCGAGCGGTTACTCTGATGAATTATTTGATTTTCTTTCTCAGGTTTCATTTACGGAGTTCGATGCGAAAACATCGTGATAAAGACATACTTGAGGGGCATTTTGGTCATTTTAATGACAAGGGTATTCTGGTCAATATTAGTGCTCATGTGAAAGTAGAGTCTGAGACGAATCCAACGGCGAAAGCGAAAGTCAAATCGGAGTTCGGACGAGAAAGATAGAGTAAGTCGAAGTTGGGAGAAAAATTAGTTGATTAAACCTACTCCAGAGACACGTGGTGCGAAAGTGAAGAAGGATCTGACGGCTGAGAGGTGATTCAGGTTAGTTTCGGTCACGGACAGTGGTACATCGGGAATTCCAGTTGCCTTCGATTTGGTGTAACCCGGCGCATGATAGTTCAGGTGTACTGAAGATCCTATTTAGACACGTTTACAGCCCGTAATATCCAGCATCTTGTATTTGCGTCTCCCACCTTCTTAAGTTGCTGCTGGTACACCGTATTCTCCTTCTATAGCCAGCAAGACGTCAATTCGGTTGGGTCCACTATCTTTCTCTTTATTTCCTAAAACTATTTTGTTAGTATACAGTGAAAAGAGAAAGAAATTAAAGGAAATTTAGAAACTTCATGGACATGGAAATAAAGATAGCTGGAACTTGGTCTCGGTCTGGATAGAGAGGTATTTCAAGAGATTATAGAGATTGATAGAAAGAACAAAGAAGGAAAGAGGAGAAGGGGATGGCGGTAATTAGAAGATAGCCGAGAGAGGGAGATAGCATTCGATTGACAGAAGATAATCGAAGTTATAGAGAGAAATATCTTTGGAAGGATTCGGCCTCTCTTGATCTTTCTATAAAATCAGAGACTAACGAAGGAAGAAAAAAACTCGGGTTTGGGACAGCTCCTCACGGCTAAAGAAGAAGATAAAAAGAGTTAGAGAGAGAGAGAAAGGGGTCGGCCATTGTTAAAGCCGAGAGCTAGAGAGAGAAAGTGAGGAAGATAGTTTCTGTTCTTCTTCTTCTTCTTCTTCTTTTCTTTTCTTTATAAGAGAAGGTTAGATTAAGAGAGTTGAGAGAGAGAGAGATATTGTAGAGAGAGAAAGATTGAATCAAAATTATCATAAATTCCATTATCATCTTCTTCTTCTTTCTTTATCATCACTCGGTTATAAATATTAAGAAAGAATTCCTGTATTGTTTAGAGAGAGAAAGAAACAGTATAGAAAGAGAAAGAAAGAGGAAACAGAGAAGGAAAGAGAAAAACCAGGGAAGGAAAATTATTTTCTCACCTGGAAATCGTTTCCGGGAAGACGAGAAAATAATTTTTCCTAAGGTTCTGTTTGGCTGCGCAGAGGAAAAAAAAACGAAAAAAGGTGTTTTCTTCTCCGAATCTTTTTCTTTCTTTAATGTTATTAATTTTTATCTCTCCCACCATGATTAAGATCTTTTTAGTTATGTGTAGCTAATCTTATTACTTAGAGTTAGGATGAAATCTTGATTATGTATGAGTATGTGGCCTCTTTAACACAACATCTTGAATGAGTTTTAATGTTACCAAGTTTAAATTCCTCACACTTGACTCATGATATCTCTTTCATTAGTTATTCTTACATTTTGATGTTTCATATTTAGACTTAAAGTCTTTAATGGTTCATGCTTAGGGTTTGATAGCTAATAGTTAAGTTTCTTATGTGAATGTGTTGGATTTAACGTACAAGTTGCTTATTAGGTCTTAACAAATATAATATTCCGAGGTTGGAGCAAGTGGCTACCAATTCTTGAGTTATAAAAAAAGATTTGAGTTATTAGGTCATAATATCTACATATTAAGTGGGATTCCCAAGCTCTAGGTTGTTTCCTCTACAGGTTTCTTGATTATTTATTTATTCATTGTTTAAGTAGTTTAGTAACTTTATTATTTCATCACAAAATCAAAATCTGAAGAAAATCCGAATTAGTTACAGGAGTCAGAATAGATTGACTTAGTCTCTGAGGAACGAACCGGTCTTACCGGAACTATTACTTGACGCCCGTATACTTGCGGGTGGTGACCTATTTAGGGTAACCTTCTAGGCCCATCAAGTTTTTGGCGCCGCTGCCGGGGACTAAGTTTGAATTTGTCTTATCTTATTTCTATATTTGGAAAATTTTATTTTTGGTAAGTTTTTATTTTTGGACACTTTGACTTGCTTTTACATTTTTGGTGTGTAGAACGCTAAGGAGCGAAGGAAAAGGCGCAACAAGGAGAGGAGCTGAAGAAGGAAAATTTACATTTTTAGTATTTTTATTATTTTTGGTGAGAGAGAGACATTTAGACTTTCTAGTTTTTATTTTTGGTATTAAAGTTTTGACCCTAAATTGGAGGGCTTTATAAATTGTAACCGAAAACCAAAACGAAGCCTCGGGTTGGAACACTCAAGGGGAGAGTGGCCCGGGTCGTCTGCAAGGGTCATCGCCCGTCCTGAACGGGAGGTAATTTCTCTAATCACCCACGAAGCCCCTGTCAGTGGGTATTTGCGTGTTTCGTGTGCCTAATTGTTTTGATCGAATTGCTTAGTATAAGCATTCTAGTAAGGGCAATAACCCAATTGAAAGATAGGAGACGGATTTCATCACCGTTCTCTTGCCCAAATAGGTAACAACATTCACGATCCCAAACTTCACCTAAAATCTAAAATTTGAATTAGACATTAGCCCTTAAGATTTCGAGCTCATAGGATCTTTGACACAATCCAGGGACTTAATTTTTATTTGGGCATTCCTAAAGGGAAAGTTCATTCAACTCTTTATAAGGTTGCCTCGAGAAGAGGAAACGTTACCAGGTAGGACGGCTATCACAACGTTTATCGTTGGTCGTCTCCAGGAGTTGTTTGATCGTATTACTTTGACGGAGTAACCCTCATAACAATTATAGTTCAAGCTTTGTAACGAAGTAGGAGCTGTCTAGATTTTTAGGGTGAATCTGACCAACTTGTCTGTCTAGATTCTGTTTAGGTTGCTTGGTGGAGTCAGACTGATTGTGTTTGCTTTCCTCTAGGGTCTTCGTAGTGATTCCTCGGTTTTCGATTTAAAAAAAAAAAAAAAAAAAAGTTTTGTTGAGAATATCCTTGGTCATTGGGCTCTAGTTTATGCCCGATAGATATCGTGATAAGAGAGGTCATTTCATTAGTAGAGAAACTCATTTAAGTAATATTCTAGCAAATCTCTCTTTGAGTGACACTATGGGTGAAAATTTGAACCAAGCCAGGAATGGAAATCCACCTATGACACTCAAGGATTACATGAATCCTACTAGAACAAGTCAACCATCAAGCATACGGTTACCCCACTCCACAACTCACTTCGAGTTGAAGCCGAGCATTATTCAAATGCTCCCTACTTTCCGTGGGGTTGAGAACGAGAACCCCTACCACCATGTTAGGGATTTTGAAGAAATCTGTGGGACTATGAATCTCCCCAATATGCCTGATGAAATTTTGAGACTTAGGTTGTTCCCTTTCTCTTTAAAAGAGAAAGCAAAATCTTGGTTGTATGCCATACAACCTCATTCCATTACTAAATGGGAAGAATTAAGCAATTTGTTCCTTCTGAAATTCTTTCCTAAACACAAAACTATCACTTTAAGGCAAAGTCTTAACAGTTTTGTGCAACAAGAAGGAGAGTCTCTCTATAACTATCTTGAGAGGTTCAGAGAACTTGAACTACAGTGTCCACATCATGGTTTTGAAAAAATGAGACTAGTCCAGATTCTTTATGATGGACTAAATTATTCAACTACATCCATGGTAGAGTCATTCTGTAATGGCGGGTTTATTGGTAAGAGTGCTGATGATTGCATGACATTTCTAGAAGATCTAGCTGAGAAATCCCACCAATGGGAAACTTCTAGAGGACCTCCTACTAGGGCAAATCCTACTTCAAATAAAGGTGGCATTTATTGGATTGATGATTCAGAAACCAAACTTGCCGCCATGGCTAGAAGGATAGAAGCCCTAGAGCTTGGTCAGCCTAAAGCATTCAGGGAGGACCCCACTCAGGTCATGAGTGTTGGAAATGAATCCACCTCTTATCCGTGCTCCGTCTGTGGAGACCCTTCTCATACAGGGAACAAGTGTACCCTGTTATTTGGTTATGATGAAAAAGAACAGGCTAATTTTCTTTATCAAACCTCTAGGCCAGACAATCGTCAGAAGTATGATCCTTATTCCAACACGTACAATCCAGGTTGGAGAAATCATCCCAATTTCTCTTGGTTTAAGGGTCAAAACCAGAGTCAACCTAGCAGTTCAATAAACCCTCCTGAGTTTAATGCCTCTAGGAATCTCTATCCTCAGCCTAGTGCACAATATCCTCCGGAGAACAAGAACTCTCTAGAGGAGGCCTTCATAAAACTAGCTAAGAGCCAAGTAGAGACCAACCAATCCTTGAATAGTCTGAAAATCCAGGTAGGTCAACTTTCAGAAGCCCTTAGCCAGAGAGAAAAGGGTATGTTTCCTAGTCAAACTGAGCAAAACCCAAAAGGTACACTAGGTAAACAACCAATGGATCAAGCCAATGCAGTAACCACCCTTAGAAGTGGTAGGGTAATTGAGAATAGGGTAGGAGTTCCCGAAGATAGTGAAATAGATCATGAACCTTCTTCTTTGCCAACCAGAGTCCCTAGTGATGAGCCTGAGAAGACTCCTGAGTCTGAAGAACCACCTGTAGTTACTGAGCCTTACATTCCTAGAGCTCCATATCCTCAACGTCTTGTAGAGCCAAAGAAGAAGTCTCAGTATGAGGAGATAATGGAAATATTTAAACAAGTCAACATTAACATTCCATTATTAGATGCAATTAAACAGATCCCAGCTTACGC
This sequence comes from Eschscholzia californica subsp. californica, assembly GCA_002897215.1. Classification (NCBI taxonomy): domain Eukaryota; kingdom Viridiplantae; phylum Streptophyta; class Magnoliopsida; order Ranunculales; family Papaveraceae; genus Eschscholzia; species Eschscholzia californica. Next base: position 65,337 of record BEHA01000588.1, read on the forward strand.
TAAGTTCCTCAAGGACCTATGTACTAGAAAGCGTAAGATGAATGTGCATAAAAAGGTCTTCTTGACTCAACAAGTGAGTTCTATTATCCAGCAAAACATCCCACCTAAGTACAAAGATCCAGGAAGCCCTACATTACCTTGCACTATAGGCAACCAAAAGATTGAACGAGCTTTGTTAGATCTAGGTGCCAGTGTCAACCTTCTTCCTTATTCTGTGTACTTGCAATTAGGGTTGGGAGAAATAAAACCCACTTCTGTAGTCCTTCAGTTGGCAGATCGATCTGTCAGACGACCACGTGGCATAGTAGAGGATGTTTTGATAAAAGTTGGTGAGTTTATCTTTCCTGTAGATTTCATCATCTTAGATACTGAACCAATTCATGATACCCAGAGTCAAATCCCTGTCATTTTGGGTCGACCATTTTTAGCTACATCAGATGCTGTCATATACTGTAGAAGTGGTCTTTTGAGATTGTCATTTGGTAATATGACGGTGGAGATGAATATTTTTAATGTGGGACTTCACCCTGATGACATAGATGAGTTCAGTGGGTTGAACTTGGTAGAATTATTAGTTCAAGATGCATTACCAACAACTCAGTCGAGAGATCCTTTAGAAACTCTATTGGCACTTTTATGCTTAGATGAGGAGGGTAGTATTAATGAGATAGATAACATGTCAGAGTCTACCTCCTTGTTAGTGTCTGAGCCGATTACTTTGCCAACCTCAGAGTCACTACTTCCATCGTACGAGTCAAATGCTCTACCACTGAGCTATGGACCCACCATAAAAGATGATGATGAATCTTGGCTGCTCAATCTAGTAAATGAGAATGATGACTCGCTTGACTTAGTCAAGGACCTGGAGTTCTTTAAGGACACTAATGACATCATAATCAAACAAATTATTAGAGGGTTTATCTGAACCAACTTTGGTAGAGCTTGAGTCTGGTAACCGAGTGATTCCTTTGGAAGAACTCCGTGTACCTGTTTTAGAAACCTCTTGTTTAACTCTGGGTGTATTTGATAGTCCTCTAGATCCTCTGGTATCGTATCCCTCGGAAGCATGTTTAGAAGTTTGTGCAATACCTCACTTGGTTTCTCCTCCATACCTAGATCCTTTCTACGAGGACTATACCCTTTCTAGTCCATGGCCAAACTTAACGACTTTATTGTCGTCTAAGTTTAGGGATTCTTCCCTGATCACGATAGTCTCACGGGTACTGCAACATACTTACATAAGTGTGAGACTATCATTCACTAATCACTTCGTGTCTTGGGTAGATCCACAGATGTTTCGCCTATTGGTTTATGGAGATGTTACTTAAGGATTGTTGAATCATCTGTTTCGTCTGGCTGAAGACGTTAAACTTAGCGCTTTCTGGGAGGCAACCCATGCAGAGGACGCTGAATCGGGTAATATCTCTCCCTTCATCCTGTTATTTTTGCATAGTCTTCAGAACATTGAGGACAATGTTCGGTTTAAGTTTGGGGATAGGGGATTGAAATTTTTGCTAAGTCCTTATTTCAAAGATTCAAAAGGGTTTAAAATTTTTAATTCTTGGATTAAAAATGTGACTCTAGTTGTTTTTGCTTGTTAATAGTTATAGAGTCCGGTTGATCGAGATATCCTTTTGCTAAAATTTTTTCCATGAATTTCGAGTCTTGAGGTTGTCTGTGCACTAGCCACGTGAGTGTTAGATAGGTGAAGAGTTGACTTTTCTGAGAGAACTTAATTGATCATTAGTGGAGACTTAACCTATGTGAGATTCTGAGCCTTTCTTGTTGTTTTGAGTGATCTCTTCTGAGCTAATTCTGAGTAGAATGAAGAGCTACTCAACCTCGCAATATTGGAAAAAGAACTCATTTGATCTCTTGAGTTCAAATTTTGCAACCACTAGGGATGTCATCAGGAAGTAAACCTTTCTCTTGTAGTCTGGAAACTTGAAAACAATGTCAACTAGAGGAAGATAGGGACTCTACCATTATTTAGAACCTTGAGAATAAGGCATGAAGCAAAGTAGAGAGAATTATACCCAAGGAAAGTGTCAAGAAAGTTCTTTGTGTATTTGAGTTTGATTACCAAAAAAGTACTATGAAAAAAAAAAAAAAAAAAAAAGTGTTTAGTTGTGTTTAAGTGTTTATTCTTTGAAGTAGTTCTTGAAGATTTGAAGACGTCGAGTTCTCAGGAGTTCTAGTCACATCATCATTAGTGTCTATTGACCTCTAGGAAGCATTGTTAGAAAGTAGATCAGGTGAGAAGAGTTGGTTAGCTTCCCCATCCCGTGTTAGTGGTTGTTTCCTTCTCTCAGATCAAGCGTCCACAAAATTTTTAGTCCATCTTTTCCATGTGTTGAGTTCTCATTCATATTCATACTAACACATAGAGTGAACCATTCTTGAGTGACTTTAATTTTTGAGTGTATGACCGTGAGGCAGTAGTCGAGGCGAAATGTATCGAGAAAGTAACCAAAGCCTTGTCTTTTCAGAACCGAAATGATACTCATACTGGCTGGTCACGTGCACTTCGGGTCTTGATTACTAGTGAAGGGATTTTTAGCGTTTGTATGGTTTGGTCGACTTGGATTTCATTTCTATTAACTTTCGAAAGTCTACCGGATAAACATTTTTAGTCCACATCATATTTAGACCCTTCTGCATTTTTGAGATTTTTGAATTTTGTGGGTATATTCACTGCAAACCCTCACGAGACAAAACTCGTCCTCTAGGGCAACCTAGAGGTTTAACGGCTTGTTGCACGTGCTAAGTGCAATCGTGATTCCCTACGAAAGTGGTGAACTGAGCTTAGTTTTATTTTTCTGTTTTGCTCGAGGACTAGCAAAATCTATGTTTGGGGATGTTTGATGAGACATGAAACATGTCCCATCTGAATCTCTTAACTCGGGCGAGTTAGTCTAATTCGAGCGGTTACTCTGATGAATTATTTGATTTTCTTTCTCAGGTTTCATTTACGGAGTTCGATGCGAAAACATCGTGATAAAGACATACTTGAGGGGCATTTTGGTCATTTTAATGAAAAGGGTATTCTGGTCAATATTAGTGCTCATGTGAAAGTAGAGTCTGAGACGAATCCAACGGCGAAAGCGAAAGTCAAATCGGAGTTCGGACGAGAAAGATAGAGTAAGTCGAAGTTGGGAGAAAAATTAGTTGATTAAACCTACTCCAGAGACACGTGGTGCGAAAGTGAAGAAGGATCTGACGGCTGAGAGGTGATTCAGGTTAGTTTCGGTCACGGACAGTGGTACATCGGGAATTCCAGTTGCCTTCGATTTGGTGTAACCCGGCGCATGATAGTTCAGGTGTACTGAAGATCCTATTTAGACACGTTTACAGCCCGTAATATCCAGCATCTTGTATTTGCGTCTCCCACCTTCTTAAGTTGCTGCTGGTACACCGTATTCTCCTTCTATAGCCAGCAAGACGTCAATTCGGTTGGGTCCACTATCTTTCTCTTTATTTCCTAAAACTATTTTGTTAGTATACAGTGAAAAGAGAAAGAAATTAAAGGAAATTTAGAAACTTCATGGACATGGAAATAAAGATAGCTGGAACTTGGTCTCGGTCTGGATAGAGAGGTATTTCAAGAGATTATAGAGATTGATAGAAAGAACAAAGAAGGAAAGAGGAGAAGGGGATGGCGGTAATTAGAAGATAGCCGAGAGAGGGAGATAGCATTCGATTGACAGAAGATAATCGAAGTTATAGAGAGAAATATCTTTGGAAGGATTCGGCCTCTCTTGATCTTTCTATAAAATCAGAGACTAACGAAGGAAGAAAAAAACTCGGGTTTGGGACAGCTCCTCACGGCTAAAGAAGAAGATAAAAAGAGTTAGAGAGAGAGAGAAAGGGGTCGGCCATTGTTAAAGCCGAGAGCTAGAGAGAGAAAGTGAGGAAGATAGTTTCTGTTCTTCTTCTTCTTCTTCTTTTCTTTTCTTTATAAGAGAAGGTTAGATTAAGAGAGTTGAGAGAGAGAGAGATATTGTAGAGAGAGAAAGATTGAATCAAAATTATCATAAATTCCATTATCATCTTCTTCTTCTTTCTTTATCATCACTCGGTTATAAATATTAAGAAAGAATTCCTGTATTGTTTAGAGAGAGAAAGAAACAGTATAGAAAGAGAAAGAAAGAGGAAACAGAGAAGGAAAGAGAAAAACCAGGGAAGGAAAATTATTTTCTCACCTGGAAATCGTTTCCGGGAAGACGAGAAAATAATTTTTCCTAAGGTTCTGTTTGGCTGCGCAGAGGAAAAAAAAACGAAAAAAGGTGTTTTCTTCTCCGAATCTTTTTCTTTCTTTAATGTTATTAATTTTTATCTCTCCCACCATGATTAAGATCTTTTTAGTTATGTGTAGCTAATCTTATTACTTAGAGTTAGGATGAAATCTTGATTATGTATGAGTATGTGGCCTCTTTAACACAACATCTTGAATGAGTTTTAATGTTACCAAGTTTAAATTCCTCACACTTGACTCATGATATCTCTTTCATTAGTTATTCTTACATTTTGATGTTTCATATTTAGACTTAAAGTCTTTAATGGTTCATGCTTAGGGTTTGATAGCTAATAGTTAAGTTTCTTATGTGAATGTGTTGGATTTAACGTACAAGTTGCTTATTAGGTCTTAACAAATATAATATTCCGAGGTTGGAGCAAGTGGCTACCAATTCTTGAGTTATAAAAAAAGATTTGAGTTATTAGGTCATAATATCTACATATTAAGTGGGATTCCGAAGCTCTAGGTTGTTTCCTCTACAGGTTTCTTGATTATTTATTTATTCATTGTTTAAGTAGTTTAGTAACTTTATTATTTCATCACAAAATCAAAATCTGAAGAAAATCCGAATTAGTTATAGGAGTCAGAATAGATTGACTTAGTCTCTGAGGAACGAACCGGTCTTACCGGAACTATTACTTGACGCCCGTATACTTGCGGGTGGTGACCTATTTAGGGTAACCTTCTAGGCCCATCAACGTGCTTTATAGCGTTCGATGGAGCCATCGGATTTGAATTTGATTTTATATACCCATTTACAACCGATGGGTTTCTTGCCAGGTGGTAAACTGGTAATTGTCCACGTTTTGTTTTCTTCTAAGGCCGAAATTTCTTTGGCCATGGCGTCTTTCCAATGGGAGGACTTCATTGCTTGAGTGAAAGAGGTTGGTTCGGTTGTTGTCAAGACCGAAGAGAGAAATTGTTGATGGGAAGTGGAAAACGAGTTAATAGAGAAATAATTTTCAAGTGGATACTTGATTGTACTCGTATTTGAGCATATGTAGTCCGCAAGATGGGCTGGTGGCCGGCGAGACCTCTTGGGTCGGCCGGAATTCTCGTCGTCGGAATCCGAGGTGGGAGCCACGGCCGGCGAGGGAGACGACAAGGAGGCGTCGGTAGGTAATGGAGCGACTGATGTTGAGGGCGCTCCTGGACAGGGGAGGTCATCAGTGGAGCCTGCAGGCACCCCCGAAGGAGTGGTGGTCTGTTGAGAACCCGAAGCAGGTCCAGCAGGGTTGTCTGGAGGCACCCCTGTGTCGGTAACCTGTCCAGAACTGACAGGAACAGCAGCTTCGTCCGAGCTGCTGTCCGTCGTCTGGACAGTGTGCTTCGGTACGTTTGCCGGAAAGACAAACGTACCATTGTCGTCAATGGACAGATGTGGCGTAGGACATGGAGAGGGTGCTACTGCCGGAGGAGAAGAGGACATAGGAAATCGAGTTTCGACAAACGTTACATCTCTGGAAATAAAAATTCGTTTTGTTGAGATGTCGTAAATACGGTATCCCTTCTGTCCACTAGGGTAACCAAGAAATATTCCGGCGGAAGAGCGGGCATCCATCTTTGTTTTGACCAAAGGAATTCGGGCATAACAAAGGCAACCAAACACACGAAGGTGGGAAAGATTCGGAGGAGAACCGAGTATAATCTCATGAGGAGACTTACCTTTTAGGTTTGGTGTCGGTAATTTGTTTATCAAATAAACGGTGGTTAACACACATTCTCCCCAAAAGGAGAGAGGAAGATTCGCTTGAAGGCGTAAGGAACGGGCCACTTCAAGAATGTGGCGATGTTTTCGTTCAACCACCCCGTTTTGTTGAGGTGTGTAAGTACAACTACGTTGGTGTACAATTCCTTTGTCAATGAACCAATTTTGTAAATATGAGGTCATGAATTCGGATCCATTGTCCGATCTTAATGTTTTGATTTTGCAATTGAATTGCGTGGAGACATAATCGAAGAAATTAGTAATGAATTTGCTAGCATTCGATTTGGAACTCATAAGAAAAATCCAAGTACAACGTGAAAAATCGTCGACAAGGGTTAAAAAGTATCTACACCCGGAGGTGGATGGGACCGGAAAAGGTCCCCATACATCCGCATGGACTAACTCAAATATATGAGAGGAAGAAGTACTAAGTGGGAAAGGTAACCTAGATTGTTTAGAAAGCGGACAAATATCGCACGGTACTTTATTAGATAAAAATTTAGAATTCAAACATGGAAGTTTAGAATTAAAAAATTGAAAACGACTAAAAGATGGATGTCCCAAACGGGAATGCCATAAAGAAAAAGACTCATGAATAGAACTATCTAAACTTGAAACCAAAAGGATGGGACGCTCCGTGTGAAGGAAGTAAAGGTCATCATGAAGACTACCATGCCCAATCTCCGTCCTCGTTGTTCGGTCCTGAAAAACACACAAATTGCGGTAAAAAAGGACGGTACAACGAAGTGAATTAGATATTTGAGAAATAGATATGAGATTAAATTGAAAAGATGGAATATGAAGCACATCTTGTAAATAAAATCTATTTGTAAAATAGATGGTACCAATGTGATCAACCTTGATTCGGGAACCATCCGGTAATCGAACATATAAGTCCGGTGGTGCAAGGGAATAAGAAGAAAATCGTGAAAGATTTGAACAAATATGTTTAGCGGCTCCCGAATCAATGACCCAAGGAGGATGAAAAGAAGAAGAATACTTACCCGTTAGGTTGACAAGAGGATCCTTGTTGGTGCCATTAGAATGAGTGGATGTGGGCTGTTGGGATCGTTCCAAAAGAGCAAGGACGTTTTGATATTGTTCATTGGTTAATGAAGTTGCTGTAGGCACCCCCGTCCCTTGATCCAAAACCGAGTTGGCCATAGGGTCTTGTCGGTTGCGGTTTCGATTTCGTTGACCATAATTGGGTGGATAACCATGTATCTTATAACAAGAAGTAACATCATGACCATGAATCTTGCAATTGTCACGAAAGGGTCGAGGTCGTTTTGTACGTTGCCTCTCCGAACCGTTGTAACGGTTTTGATTATACTCATTAGTCCCAACGGCAAGGGCAGCGTTGTTGGAGTCGATATTCATAGGAGTAATGAGATTTTGTTGAACCTCTTCTTGTTTAATGAGGGAATGAATACGTAGGATTGATGGGAAGGGTTCAATCAACAAAATTTGACTCCGGATAGATGAAAATCTATCGTTAAGTCCTTGGAGAAACTCCATGGCTCTATCTTGGTTAGTTCTTTCTACCAAGGAACGACCATGACCACATGTACAAGGCTCGGTGATTAACAAGGAATTGAGTTCGTCTTGAAGAGCCTTGAGGTTAGTAAAATACGTTGAAACGTCGGAATTGTCTTGTTTAAGACAAGAAATTGCTCTCTTGAGTTGGAAAATTTTTGGAGCATTACTTTGATGGAATCGGTCATAAAGATTATGCCATATATCGGATGCCGTCTCATCATATAAGATGGATGATCGAAGAGGTGGGTCTACCGAATTGATAAGCCAACTAGAAACGAGATCGTTACATCGTCCCCATTGTTCTAATTCATTAGGATCGGTGGGTTTGTTGATGCTTCCATCTACGAAACCTAGTTTGCCTTTTGCTCTTAAGGCTTTTGACATTCGTCGAGACCATGAGGAATAATTATCACCGGTTAGAAGTGGTGTATAAGAATAGTAGTGGGGGAATCCGAATGGTGAACATCAAACGGCCCACTATTGATGTTGTTGTGAATTTGAGAAGTTTCCGAAGTTTCGGGAGTAGTCATGATTCAAGAGAAAAAAAAATTAAGGCTCTTATACCATGTGAAGAGGTGAGATCCTCTAGGTGACAAACTCGGATGAAACCGAGTTATGGAGGAAGACTCGGGTGAAAACCGAGAGAGATTTAGTTAGCTCTCGGTTGAAGCCGAGGATGATGATGATGAGAGACTCTCGGGTATAGCCGAGGTTGATAGCTTGGAGCTCTAGGGTATAACCGAGAGTTGATGATGAAGCTCTCGGTTATAACCGAGAGTAGTTGGAGAGGGTCTCGGGTAAACCGAGAGATGATGATGGTGAAGAGTTGATCGTGAGAGAGAGATAGGTAAATACCTTATTCTTTATTAAAACTTACAACTTGCATTTTACATTATGTATGGATCTCTTTATATAGGTTTACATTGGAGAAGTTTTAGAAATATAAAACTCTATCTAATACAACAATCCTATTCATACTAGGAAACCTATTATACTAGGAATCCTAATCCTAACTGTGGACCTAATCCACTCGGTGTAGCCGAGTGGAGTAGACCTTCCAACACTTCTGCTCATGAATTCTCATTCACAATCGGCATCTACCATTGCTCGAAATGAGTCGGACCATCTTGCTTTGCTTTCGTTCAAGGATAAGGTTACTGATGATCCACTTCAAGTCATGAACTCATGGAACAATTCTATACATTTCTGTCAATGGGTAGGAGTTTCCTGCAATCCTTCTAATGACAGGGTGGTGAATTTGACCTTAGTAGGTCATAAATTAGTTGGATCAATACCACCTTCCATTGGAAATCTTACCTTTCTTACTGATTTAACTCTAAGCGAAAATTCCTTCCATGGTGAAATCCCTCAAGAGGTAGGTCTTTTGCAACGATTGAAGTATATGGATCTGAGTCATAATTCATTTACTGTGAAAATTCCGATCAATCTCACCCATTGTTCAGATCTCCTAGTCTTGGACTTAAATTAAAACAATATGGATGGAAGTATACCTGACGAGATGAGTTCACTAACAAAGTTGTTGTCTCTTCGTCTGAGAAGAAATAATCTTACTGGCAGCATACCACCATGGATAGGCAACTTTTCATCTTTATTTGAACTTTCAATTGGAGACAATAATCTTGAAGGAGCCATACCAGATGAATTTGGTCAATTGAGGAGCTTAAGCTACTTTCGTGTTTATGAAAACAAACTATCCGGTATTATTCCTCCTTCTATTTATAACATCTCTTCTATAATCCTCTTCTCTGTAGCACAAAATCGTCTTCACGGTCAACTTCCATCTGATGTAGGCCTTACTCTTCCTAATCTGCATGAAAGATTGAGAAGTCGTGGTTGATTTTCTTAGGCAAACCGATGTGAATTTATATATTATTGTTAACGGTATTACATGGCAACAATATAATTATTTACAGAAATACAAGATGCAATATCGAAAATATAATATTGCAATATCGAAAATATAAGATTGTGATAAAATATGAACAATATTAGAGATTTGATCTTATCAAGGATTTGGTCTTATCATCCCCCCTCAAGCCGAACGGGTGTATCCAAAAGTGAGAGCTTGGAACACAAATATCGATGTCTCGACTTTACAAGACCTTTGGTGAAGATATCCGCCGTCTGATCGATAGTTGGAATGTATGTAACACGGAGAGAAGACCGAGCCACTCGCTCCCGAACGAAATGATAATCAAGTTCCATGTGTTTAGTTCGGGAGTGTAGTACTGGATTATGAGCTAAGTAAGTGGCACTGATGTTGTCGCAATGAAGATGAGGAACCGTCTTTGTGTAAACACCTAAATCTCGTAATAGATTCTGAATCCAAGCAACTTCAGCAGTAGTGATGGCCATAGAGCGATACTCAGCCTCCGTACTAGATCGAGATACGGTTGGCTGTTTCTTGGAGAACCAAGAAATAAGGTGAGGGCCAAGATAAACACAACCACCTGATATGGAACGACGGGTGTCTGGATCACCACCCCAATCAGCGTCCGAATAAGCAAATAATTGATGATGGAAAGACAGATTATTAGGAGGTGTAACTGTAGAGAAGAAGAGACCACGACCAAGAGTACCTTTTAGGTAACGGAAAATCCTCTTAATGGCAGCAAAATGGATATCACTTGGTGCATGCATAAATTGGCACACCTGATTGACCGAGTAAGTGATATCATGTCGGGTTAGTGATAAATACTGAAGGGCTCCAACAAGAGAGCGGTATAAGGTAACATCAGAAATTGGGTTGCCATCAGCTAGAGACATCTTCTTTCCACAAGGTGAGGGAGTAGAGACAGGCTTGGACTGGGCCAAGTCCAATTTATTTAGTAAATCCAAGGTATACCGAGTCTGAGTTAGAAGCAAACCTGATTTGGAACGATTAACCTCCATAACCAAAAAATGATGAATTTCACCCAAATCAGTCATAACAAATGTCGAGTGCAATCGAGAAATAACATAATCAAGGTGAGGAGGGTCGGAACCTGTAATTATGATATCGTCAACATATAAAAGTAACATAGTAGTGATTGACGAAGTCTGAAAAATAAATAGAGAGGTGTCCGATTTGGATCCTTGAAAGCCAATTTCACTCAAATAAGATGTAAACCGATTGAACCAGGCACGAGGGGCTTGTTTTAGCCCATATAAGGCTTTGTTAAGACGACAAACATGATTTGGAAATTGGGGATCGACAAATCCGGTTGGTTGAGTCATAAAGACTTCCTTGTCAAGAAAACCATGAAGGAATGCGTTTTTAACATCAAGTTGCTTGATTAACCAGTTAGAAGAGACTGCCAAACTCAAAACCAAACGTATAGTAACCGGTTTAACTACCGGTGAAAAAGTTTCATCATAATCAAGACCATGTTGTTGAGAAAACCCTTTGGCCACCAACCGGGCCTTATAACGATCAATAGTCCCATCACTTTTGGATTTAACTCTATAAACTCATTTATTGCCAACAATATTCATAGAAGGGTGTGGAGGAACCAAAGTCCAGGTTTGATTACGAAGAAGAGCATCAAACTCGGAGGACATAGCTTCCCTCCATTTAGCACTCTTGCTAGCTTTAGTAAAAGAAGTTGGTTCTCTCGGCAAAAGTGGTAGAGATGCCAATAATGCTGTAGATACAGGATACTTGGTAACACACATTGATTGAATGATTTTAGGTTTAGAAATACCTTGTTTTGAACGAGTGACCATGTTATGTGTTCGTTGGACAGGCAACGGTTGAGCGGGAGCTTCAGAGTCGGCAAGTGGAGGAAGAACATCAACGCTGGAAGGTACTGTTGGTTGAGTAGAGGGGGAAGTGGAGGGTGTAGAAGGCGAGGAGGATGGGGTAGGCGAGTGGGGAAGAGAAGGCATTTGTGGTGCTGATAAGGAAGGGGCGATCGGTATAGTAAGGGGAGTAGAAGGTATAGGTGGAGTGTGGGGAACTCTAGAGGGTGGAGAGGGAATGTTATCAAGAAAGACCCAAGAGGGGGCGTCAGAGACTTTAATTTCATTAGAAATTTCTTGATTTTGTGGAAGTGCAAACGGGAAAAGGGTTTCGTCAAAGAGGACATCACGGCTAACATAAGTGCGTGAAGTTTTTGGTTCAAAGCAAAGATAACCTTTATGTGAATCACTATACCCTATAAAAATACATGGAGTACTTTTATATTCAAGCTTGTTCTTTCGATATGGGGTTAGGAGGGGGTAACATCTACACCCAAAGACACGAAGAAAATGGTAGTCAGGTTGATGATTAAATAAAAGAAAGAAAGGGCAAGCATTCTTTAAAACCATTGTAGGTAGTCTATTGATTAGAAAACATGCGGTGCCAAATGCTTCTGGCCAAAAAGTTTTAGGAAGGTGGCTTTGATGAAGGAGGGCTAAGCCCGTTTCAACGACATGTCGTATTTTTCTTTCGGCTATGCCATTTTGTTGTGGTGTATGTGGGCATGAAAATTGTTGAGTAATGCCACATTCATTTAAATAACTTTTAAAAGAGTTGGAAATAAATTCTCCACCACCGTCACTATGCAAAATACAAATTTTTGAAGAAAATCGATTTTCAACAATAGAGCGAAAAGTTTTAAAAATACCGGGCACTTGAGATTTTTCATGGAGAAAGAAAAGCCATGTGAAACGTGTGTAATCATCTACAATAATAAAGAAATAACGAAAACCTTTACGAGAGGTAGTAGGTGATGGACCCCATAAGTCACAATGAAGTTTGAATAAAGGTGTAGTTGCCCGATGAGTCGAAGGGGAGTAAGGGAGACGGTGATGTTTAGAGAGTACACAACTTTGACAAAGAGAGGACAAGTTAATAGAGGTGGTGGAAACTTCATTATTATTAATAATACGAGAGAAAATGCGATTATTTGGGTGTCCGAGGCGCATATGCCATACATTAGAGGAAAACTTAGTTCCTACAAAATTAAAGTGTAGGTTATTTAAAGACTTGGGAAGAGAACGAAGTGCATTTGCCGAGCATTGATATAGGCCTCCTCTCTTACGACCGTGAAGGACCCGCTTCCCCGTTAACCGATCCTGTACAAAAAATAGATCACTACAAAACAATCATTATCAGAAGTTAATTGTGAGAGAGAAAGTAGGTTTTTGGTGATGGAGGGAACATGAAAGACATTTTTGAGAGTTAGGGAAGAAGTTGGTGACTTTAGAGTGAGTTTACCAGTATTTTGGACGGGTAAGAGAGAACCATTTCCTACAGCCACTTGATCTGGTCCATAATAAGGATGTAAGTTAGTCATCATTGATGCATCACTAACCATGTGATTTGAGGCTCCTGAATCTACATAGACACTTGGATCATAATAGGGATTATTTTGATATGCAGAAAAATTTTGGGGAACATCACTAGGTTGATAATTTTGATTTTGTCGTTGATAACAATATAGGGCAGTATGCCCTGCCCGCCCACAAATTTGGCAGATAACAGATCCGTTTGAGACGAAGGGAGAGCCAAGTATTGATTTTTGAGATTGATTACCAAAGGAACCAGAAAAATTTGGGTTTGAAGTAGATCTAGCACGACCACGACCGTTCCTTCCACCACGAAATCCAGGGCGAGAGAAACTAGAACTAGAAGACCGTGGTTGATTTCCTTCACGAGTAGGAGTTGGATACTGCTGGGTTTTTGTCATCAAAGCCGATGGTTGAACCAAAGAAGATTGAGATTGTTGTTGGGATAACCTCATCTCATGATAAAATAATAAAAGCAACAATTGAGCAAATGTTGGGAGGTTTTCCCTAGTCTCAATGGCAGTCACAAATGAGGTGTAGTCTGAGCCTAGTCCTCTTAGAGTATGGAGGACAAGTTCAGTGTCTGGGACTGCTGCGTTGGAGGCAGCAATAGCATCTGAGATTTCTTTGATCTTACCCACATATTCGATCATCGGCATGGTGTGCTTCTGGATAGTCTGAAGGTGGAGTAATAGTTGAGACTTGCGTGCCGTATTTTGCGCTGAGAAGGTAGACTCAAGGTGAGAAAAGAGAGCTTTGGTTGTTGAAAACTCCGGTGTTTGGGAGAGAACTGACGGTGATAAGGTGGTGTTTAACCAGCTTATCAAAGTTTGGTCTACTCGATGCCAATGGTGAAATGCCGGATTTGGAATATGCTGATTTGTAGCATCGTCTAGGAGAAGAGGTGGTGGTGGTGTGGCATCATTAGAAATGAAATGGAAGAGGTCTTGTGACTTCATGATGGGAAGTACTTGCTTCTTCCATGTGAGAAAGTTGGTGTGGTCCAATTTAACCGAGACAAGAGGGACCAAGTTTGTGAGAGAGGGAATGGTGATAGTGGGAGAGAGGTGGGTGGGCTGTTGTTGATCAACAGAATCAGAGGAGGTGGTGGTGGTGTTTGCTGCAGCCATTAAAAACCTTAAAGCTCTGATACCATGAAAGATTGAGAAGTCTCGGTTGCTTTTCTTAGGCAAACCGATGTGAATTTATATATTATTGTTAACGGTATTACATGGCAACAATATAATTATTTACAGAAATACAAGATGCAATATCGAAAATATAATATTGCAATATCGAAAATATAAGATTGTGATAAAATATGAACAATATTAGAGATTTGATCTTATCAAGGATTTGGTCTTATCACTGCAGTATTTCTCTGGTGCCATCAACAATTTCAGAGGCGACATTCCAGTTTCCTTGTCAAACATATCTGGACTTAAAGTGCTTGATTTCGGAAAAAACCATCTCAGTGGACCAATTCCTATAAGTTTAGGAACATTACATGGATTAACTTGGCTTAATTTCCATGGCAACCAACTTGGATCAGGGGGAACCAATGACTTGAATATCCTTACTTCTTTAGTTAATTGCACTAATCTGAGAGGTTTAATCTTAGAAGATAATCAACTAGGAGGTGAATTTCCCGAATCGGTAGCCAATTTGTCGACCCAACTTGAGCGATTTGCTATCGGGATAAACCTTATCCATGGCAGAATCCCTACAGGGATTCAGAACCTTGCCAGTTTGGCACTACTATCGTTGGAGTATACCTATTTGAGTGGTAGAATCTCTTTATATACCATCCTCCATGAGAATCGGAGTAGCGTGTTCGGTTGAATCGGCTGGAGAAAGAATGTCCATGAGAGATGTAGTAATGGAATTGTGTGTGATTAGAGAAGTGTTTCTAAGGCTTGAATTCATGGAGGTAAACGAGTTCGGGGCGACTTGGTTGGTGAAGACGCATCTTAAACAGTAAAAGTTTCGATGTAGGCCTTCTCCATCATCATTTGTACTGTGTTTCTCTTTCGGTTGGGATTCAAGCATTGTGGGTGCCTATAGACGTCGGTGTAATACTGGTGTAAGTATAATAAAGTCTGTTAAGACTTAGGCTGTAACTAACAGTTTGAGATTCTGTTAAAGGTTAGTTAGGAGTTAGTTTTCTGTTAGTTTCCGTCTCTCTCTCTCTCGACATAACAAACTCTCTCTCTCTACAACAAATTGTGATGACTTTTTACGAAATAAAGATCAAAGAGAAAGTTTCATAGAGTTTATAATTTCTTCATGGTATCAGATTTCAGAGTTTAACTAAAGATGAATCACGCTTCGAATTTAGCTTCTTCAATCACCATAATGAATCAATCTCACACATTTCTAATTTTGTTTCCGATAAGCTAGATGGATCTAACTATCTACTTTGGAAAGATCAAGTGGAGATGATTCTTTATGGAGCTGATCTCATTTCCTATGTCGATGGATTGATTGAAGAACCACAAAAGTTTATTACAGAAAATGATCGAGAAGTTATAAATCCTGAGTTTTTGTTATGGAAGAAACAAGATAGTATTGTTCAATCTTGTTTGAAGGCGACTTTCTCACAAGAAGTGAAATCAGATGTGCTAGGTTTAAAAACCTCAGCTCAGATTTGGTCTTATCTAGATCTTATTTACACAGAGGAATTTGAAGCCAAGAAATATCTTCTTCGTGCTCAAATTCATTCTATAAAGAAAGGAAAGTCTTCCATTAGGGAATACCTAAGGAAGATCAAGTCTCTTGCAGATGCTTTATCGGCGGCAAATGATAAGGCAAGTGATAAAGAACTTTGTCGAATTACCTTATTAGGATTAGGCAAAGATTTTTGCCAGTTTGTGATTTCAAATAATAATAGAGAAGGAAGGATTACCTTTCGATGTAGGCCTTCTCCGTCATCATTTGTACTATGTTTCTCTTTCGGTTGGGTATAAAGCAGCTAATAAGATAGTGATCCTGCTCAGTGAGTAAAGTGTATGAAACTAAAGCAACTGGTCTTGAAGGAGCTATAAAACTTGCGAAGTCAGTATTTGTAGGTAATTCGTCTCATGGTCAGGTCCTTTTTTATCTCTCTTGTGGGAACTTGACGCAATGGAAAATTCTGAAAAGCTTTAAATCTTTATTCAAAACTTAGAGAACTGAAAACTCGCAAAGAATAAAAAAAAGTGAGAAACTGGTGTAATTTTATTGATAAACTGAATGAATTAAACAATTGCTGGACCCCCCTTTATATAGTAGGGGAATTTGGCCAAAACTCTCAAAAAATTTGAGTTTTGGTAAAAAAAGATTTATCAACTTTTTACAGGCTTCAGCTCCATATGGCATTTTTGTAAATAATCTAATATAGGGAAAAGACGAAACTGACCTTATTGCAAACCAAATTGCAAACCAGTTTGCAAACTAGTTTGCAAAGCTTTGCAAACCAGATTGCAAAGCTTTGCAAATCAGATTGCAAAGCTTTGCACGACAAATCAAACGGCAAAGTAGTGCAAACTAGTAAAATACGAAAGTTCATTGTCGGGAATTATACCTTCTTCCATTTACCTTGTGGGGTATCAGTTTTCTTTATAACCACTTAGAGATATACTTCCCGTCGAAATTATTCCTCACACTTTCTCTCAGTAGAAGGTTTATGTTGCAAAAAATCGTTTGAAGAATTTGATGTTGGTCTGTAACAGTCTCACCGGGACAGTATCAGAAAATCTAGGAAGCTTACCTAACTTAAGTTGGTTTAACTTGCAGAACAATAATATACCTAATGAGGATGGCATCCATATCGTTGAAAGACCATATGGATGAAATCAACCGAGTATTCTAAGATTTGGCACATAGATGTCAAATTCGAAGAAGAAGATAAGGCAGTACTATTGCTTGCATCCCTGCCACCATCATATGAAAGCTTTGTTGATTCTTTTATATATGGTAAAACAACTACAATCTTTGAAGATGTTAAAGCAGCATTGAATTCAAAGGAGTTTAGATAGAGGTCAATGGAAGAAAGCAGTTCAGGTGATGGTTTGGTGGTAAGGGGAAGGTCGCAACATGTGGTCGATGCGAAGGGCCGTTCACGGTCTAAATCGAAACCTAAGAAGTACATATGCTTTAACTGTAAGAAGGAGGGACACTTCAAAAGAATTGTCCTGAGGTTAGGAAGAAGCCAGCAGAGGCAGCAGTCATCGAAGAAGATGATGGTAGTGTCTTGGCAATCATTGAAGAATGTGATGAAGCTATGATTCTGGCGATCAATGCCTGCTTCGCAGAAGAGAGGTGGATTTTGGATACTGGTTGTACATTCCATGTATGTCCTCATAAGGAATGGTTTTCCACTTACACAGTCATTAATGGCGGTAAGGTGTTAATGGGAAACGACGCTCCTTGTAAGGTGGTTGGAATTGGTACTATTCAGATCAAGATGCACGATGGTGTTGTGAGGACTATAACAGACATCAGACATGTTCCAGATTTGAAGAGGAATTTAATCTATTTTGGAACTCTGGACTATAATGGTTGCAAATATGTTGGTGAAGGTGGTGTTCTTCGGATTTTTAAGGGGAGTCTTACAGTTATGAAGGGGTTGAAAAAGAATGGTCTATATGTGCTACAAGGTAACACAGTTACCGGATCTGTAGCGGTATCATCATCATACAAGAAAGTTGAGACTGCCAAGCTATGGCATTTGCGGTTAGGGCATATGAGTGAAAGGGGGATGACTATACTGAGCACGCAGGGTTTACTCTGTGGGCAGAAGGTTGGAAAACTGGAATTCTGTGAACATTGCGTCTTCGGGAAGCAGGGTCGGGTAAAGTCCAGTACAGCAGTTCATAATACCAAAGGAACTCTGGATTACATCCATTCAGATCTTTGTGGTCCCTCTCGGGTCAGCTCACATAGTGGGGGTAGGTACATGTTAACCTTGATAGATGATTTTTCCAGGAAAGTATGGGTCTACATACTGAAACGCAAAAGATGAGGCATTCGTCAAGTTCAAGCAGTGGAAGACCTTGATCGAGAAGCAGACTGGAAAATCGATCAAACGCTTGAGGACGGACAATGGCATGGAATTTTACGGAAACGAGTTTAATAGGTTCTGTGTAGACGAAGGGATAGTGAGACACTATACAGTCAGAAAGACCCCACAGCAGAATGGGGTGGCGGAACATATGAACAGAACTCTATTGGAATGCGCTCGTTGTATGCTTTCGAATGCAGGGCTGTCGAAGGTGTTCTGGGCTGAAGCAGTGAACACGGCAGTGTATCTGGTAAATATTTCACCCTGTACATCTATTGAGTGTAAAACTCCTAATGAGGTATGGTCTGGTTATCCTGCTAATTATGAGAACTTGAGGATCTTTGGTTGTCCGGCTTATGCACATGTTAAAGAAGGTAAACTTGATCCGAGGGCTAAGAAATGTGTATTTCTTGTGTATGAGCCTGGAGTTAAGGGTTATCGGTTGTGGAATTCGGATGGAAAATCGAAGAAGTTTCTCATAAGTAGAGATGTTACTTTTGATGAGTTAGCCATGGTAACTCAGAAGGTAACGCCTGTAGATGCTCGGGAGGGTATTGGTAAACAGGTGGAGCAGGAAGATCATAGGGAGCAGGTGGAGTTTGAGATAGACACTCCGGAAGAGGTTCGACCTCAGGTAGATGAGCAAGCTGAGGAAGATGAACCAGAGCTGGTTTATTACATTGTTGCGAGGAACAGGGGAAGGAGAGACATCCGGACACCGAAAAGGTATGGGATGGCAGATATGGTTGCATTTGCACTTAGTATGGGAGAAAGCATAGATGGAGGTGAGCCATGCACCTATGAAGAAGCTATGAGGAGTGATGATTCATGGCAGTGGTCTCTTGTCATGAATGAAGAGATTGAGTCTCTTCGGAAGAACCAGGTCTGGGAATTAGCTGAGCAGCCTAAGGGTCAGAAGATTGTTGGTAGCAAATAGATTTTCAAGAGGAAAGAAGGAATTCCAGGGGTGGAAGATGCACGTTACAAAGCACGGTTAGTAGCTAAGGGGTTTACACAGCGAGAAGGGATAAACTTCATTGAGGTATTTTCTCCTGTTGTCAAACATAGCTCTATTAGAGTGATACTTGCTATGGTTGCTTTGTATATATGGAATTGGAGCAGCTTGATGTTAAGACTGCGTTCATACATGGAGAGCTGGAGGAACAAATCTATATGCGTCAACCAGAGGGGTTTGAAATTTTCGGGAAAGAAGACCATGTCTGTTTGCTGAAGAAGTCTTTGTATGGACCGAAACAGTCTCCTAGGCAGTGGTATAAGCGTTTTGACACGTTTATGGTTAAAAACGGCTACGAAAGAAGCAGGTATGATAGTTGTGTGTACCACAGGAAACTATCGGATGGTTCTTATGTGTATCTACTCCTGTATGTGGATGACATGCTGATAGCTTGCAAGGATATGTTGGAAATCCACATGTTAAAAGATCAGTTAAAGGGTGAGTTTGAGATGAAAGACTTGGGTGCCTCAAGGAAGATATTGGGTATGGAGATACAGAGAGACAGATCTGCTGGGAAACTGTTCTTGTCTCAGAAAACGTACATCGAGAAGGTGTTGGAACGTTTTGGTATGACTGAGGCAAAACCTGTCGGTACTCCATTGGCAGCACACTTCAAGCTTTTATCCATGCCAAGGGCGCTTAGTGCAGAGCGGATTTCTTCCGGCTGACCTCCCAGTTAGGAGAACGTATGGTGGACAATTAGGTGTTTAGCTGTCCTGCTGCCTTAAGCCGAATCATTCCAAGAGACTTCAGGTCTGATCTTGACTCTTCAGACGTTAGTCAACGTCTGGATATTTTATGCATCATCATTTCCAAGGATGACTTCCCTTTCAGTGACGATGAGTGGGATATTGAGGTGACCACCTCCGTGGTCCCGGTGGATGATGATTCCGATGAGGGCTCGACTTTTTCGGTCCCTCAACCTAACTCCGGCGACCAACCTGAGTCTTTTCCTCCTGAAGCCCAACCATGATCTCTCTTGATTTGTATTTTGTTTTACTTGTTATTTTTCTCTGCTACTTCGAACAATATCCTAATTTTACTTTGGTTCTGGAATGGGGTAGCTTTTTGTTTCTGCTTTTATCTTTGATCTACATCCTGCAGCTGTATGAACTCATAAACAAGACACTGATTATAGTTAATTTGATACTATCTTACTAATGCATCCCTAAACTTACTACGCATGCTCCGAATGATCGCTTCTGCAAAAGATAAAAAAAAGTTAGACTTATCCTATTATGCCCTAATCTTACTATTTCCTTCTGTAAAATAGAACCCAAATTAGCGTGGCTCTGTAAATCATAGCGATTTTCGAGCCTGATTTATGCCCCTAATCATGGCTACTGCTCCCAGGGTTGTTTTATCGGTTTGGTCTAACACTTCTCCTTGGACCCCTGGTCGTTGCTTTCACTAACAGGGCTGATTTCATCAGCTTGAGCACAACTAGTTTAGCTAGGACTTCTCCTTAGACCTCTGGTCGTAGCTTGGGTTACCAGAGCTGGTTTCGTTGGCTTGACCACAACTAGTTTAGCTAGGACCTCTCCTTAGACCTCTGGTCCTAGCTTGGGCTACCAGAGCTGGTTTCGTTGGCTTGAGCACAACTAGTTTAGCTAAGATTTCTCCTTAGACCTCTGGTCGTAGCTTGGGCTACCAGAGCTGGTTTCGTTGGCTTGAGCACAACTAGTTTAGCAAGGACTTCTCTTTATACCTCTGGTCGTAGCTTGGGCTAGCAGAGCTGGTTGCGTCGGCTTGGGCACGACTAGTTTTCGCCGGGACTCCTCCCGTACCCCTGGTCGTATATAGCTTGGGCTACCAGGGCTGTTTCATCTGCTTTTGCATAACAAGCTTCGCAAGGACTTCTGCTTTATCCCCCAACAACCTTTGCCAGGGCTGTAGGTTAACTAGGACTTCTCCTTACGACCCTCAATGGAGATCGCGTTTCACTCGAGTAAAGTCTTCTGTTTAACTAGGACTGCTCATTGCAAGGTCCTCTGGTCGTTGCCTTAGCTACCAGAGCTACCTAATTTTGCCGGCTTGAGCATGGTTAGTTTTAACTAGGACTCCTCCTTGGGACCTTGGTGAGGGGTCCGTTTTACTATAATGAAATTTCAGTTTTACTAGGACTGCTCCTTGAGGTTCCTGGTCGTTGCCTTAGCTACAAGAACTACTTATTTTGACTAGAGTAAGGCGAGTTGAGTTTTGACTAAGACTCCTCCTTTGTAGTACCACCTTTTTGGTAAAACATTTGTATTTATTAATAAAATACGTAGCTTGTAGCGCTACTTCTTCTGCCTAACGACTTTTATTCGTAAAACAGTTTTTGAATAAAAAACTAGAAAAGAGGGATGAGACGGTAACCTGAGCGATTCTACTTTCGCATGTCTGTTGCATGCTCGCGATCAGTGGTGTTTTTTCCGCTCGTGGGGGTTGGAATCGTTGCTCTTCTCCTGCAATGTCGGGCCGAGATTACATAGCACTTCCTCGCCATCGCCTGGTCTCCTTTCACTGTGCCCAAGCGGGTTGTTCCCGGGATTGGGAGTTTTATCATAAGATGATTCATTGATACTATAACTCTTGATTTCCTCAAAAAATTCCTTCCCAAGATGATGTTGTATGCGTACAACTCGTCGATAATTACGAAGTCCAGCATCATTGCTTTGCTTGTCGTCCCTTCCCCGATGAGGATGGGCAAGGTGATAATCCCGCTAGTCTTCACTTGGTCCTGTCCAAAACCTGTTAAGTAATGTTCATAGCTCTCAGTACAGTACGTCCTTACCTGAAGTTCTTGAAGACATGTCCTGCTTACGACTTCGGTGGAATTGCCGGTGTCAATTAGGATGCGCCTTATACTCCAGTTAGCCACCAGTAGGGGTGGGAATCGGTCGCGTCGGGCTTGCCCACAGTCCAATATCAATCGGGCTCGAGCGGTCCGGACCAAACAACACTATGCCCGATTCAAAATCCGGTCTGGTCCGGGCGGTCAAAATTAAAAAATCACATGTCCAAAGCCCGTCCGAAGCCCGGTTTTCTCTTCGGGTACCTTGGTATCGGTCTGGGTCCGTCCGGGTAAACCGTTAGGGTAAAATTTGTGGCAAATTAAGGCACAAATTGGGGTCAAAATTAGGACACAAATTGGGTAAAATTAGGATACAAATTGGGGCCAGAATTAGGTCAAAATTAGGGCACAAATTGGGGCCAAATTAAGTCCAGAACTAGGGCACAAATTGGGGCCAAAATTAGGGCACAAGTTAGGGCCAAAATTGGGGCAAATTCTAGGGTTTCTAGTTTCACATGAAACAAGATGATGAAGAAAAAAAATCAGATCTTCATCACCTCCTAAGAAAAAACAAGATGAAACAGACTTAAGAAGAAACAAACATTAAGAAGTAACAAGATGAAATAAATATTAATAAGAAACAACATGAAATAAATCTGAAGAAGTTTTACTAGATCTTCATCATCTATTCGTTGTTCTTCTTCTTTGTCATCTATTCACTGTTCTTCTTCTTCGTTCTTCTTCAAATTCACTCTTGTTCATCTTTGTTCTTCATTCTTCTTCAAGTTTGAGACGAGAGAGAGATGAGACAGAGAGAGGATTCGAGAGAGAGAGATGATACAGAGAGAGGATACGAGAGAGAGAGAGGATACAGAGAGAGGTTTCGAGAGAGAGATGATACAGAGAGAGAATTCGAGAGAGAGAGAAAGGGGATTCGAGAGAGAGAGAGATGCGACAGAGAGGGGAGATGAGTTTTGGAGATGAGAGAGAGAGAGGCAACTAGGTTAATGAGGTTTTCTTCACTAGAAACCTATTTATACCCAGGTATAAAACCCTAGATCTAACGGCTCATAGTATTCCCAATCTCTTAATCTAACGGTTGATAGAAAAATCGGTCCGGGAGGTCCGGGCTTTGTAATGTGCAGCCGGTCAGAGCTCTGAAATCGAGACCGCCCCGACAACTCTAATCGGTCGGTCCGGGTTTGGCCCGATCGGACTTTGGGCGGTCTCGGGTGTCTCCGGACATGGACGGATACCGGGCGACTCACGGTCAACGGCTTTTTTCCCAGCCCTAGCCACCAGTGCTATGATCACCAGAGGGTCAGCATGCGGTATGATCACACCTCTTAGGTCTTCGTCGGTGAAGACTATGGGGGGTGTTGGTTCGTCGTTTATTATCACAATTTCGCCGTTCCTCCGACGCCTTTTACTACCCCTGCCTATTTCGTAAGCAGGTCCGCCGGCTATAACATTGATGTCTTCCCCGCACTCGCTCTGTTTCTTTTTGGGAAAACTCCTTTATCAAGCTTTCTTACATACTATCGAACTCTTCTGCCAGCTCTGCTAGTCGCCTAGCCATTATGGTGGCGAAAGTTATCTCTCGGAGTGCCTGTCCGTTTGTCTTGCTGTCCTTGTAGGGATGGACGGCTTGCATGTCGGTTGGCTTTTCCGAGAGCAGGGATTCTAGTTTCTCTAATGCCAGTGCTTCTAGTCTGATTTCTGCTGCGTTGAGCTCGCTTCGTAACTGTGTGATTTTCTCCTCTTGCTGCCTTCTCTCAACCTCGAGCCGTTCGAGGGCCACTGTGAACATTATTCGATCGAGAGATGTTTCCCGGGTTTCGCTGGGCAGGTGGTCTTCTGCTGACATGTTTGTCTGACAGACTTAGGGATAGTTAGTCTGAAAAGTTTTAAATAAGGTTCGGGTTACCGAAGTGATGATTTTGCTGGAGTTCTCCTCCTTCTAGCGCCAAATGCAAATGTCAAAAAATGACTTTCCGTTAGATCAACATGAAACAGGGAGTTGATGCATGACAACCTCCGTTATGTAAGATTATTCTGTTTAGTTGAATATCGATCTGCTTAGAGTTTTTGCTTCCTGCTCTGCTTCCTGATCTGTTTCCTGCTTCGCTTTTTGCTCCCTGCTCCTGTTCCTGTTCGTCTCCCCCGAAGGGGGAAAACCTGCAAAGGATTCGAAAACTGCTCCGACGCTCAAGCCAGTCAGGGTGCTCTTTGCATTAAAAGAATGATTATTGATTGATTCTTTTGGAGGCGAGTTATGGGAACTCTGAGTTAGGGTGATCTTTTTAGGGTAAAGAGATCGTGTCCTGAGAAGGACGATGTTAGGCCGACTATGATTAGTGGCGGTGGTGAGGCGGTTGCCGTCAGACCAAAGAGAAAGTTTCCTCTCTTGAGTATCTAGGGTTTCTCTTGGAGTCTATCTCGGATCTTTGATAAGTGGAAGTTCCTAAGTTTAAGGATCCTTCGTAGATATCTTGCCGATGGGATAGATCCTAGAAGAAAAGTTTCCTCCTTTAGTTACTTGGAGTCCAAACGGGCTTAAACACTTCGAGATGTGTGGCCGACTAAGATCCTTCTAGAAGATTCGGGATTAAGTCGGTAGATCGCCGAGCGCTGCTTCCTTCCCAGTTCTGGGCGTGTAAGACATTGGTCGGATCTGTGTGGACCCCCCTTACTTCTCTGAAGACCCCATGGCTGATCTGTTCATGCCAAGGGTGTTTTGCAGGGCTGGTTTCTTCTGGCCGACCTCCCAGTTAGGTGAATGTTCGGTGGACCATCAGGGGCTCAACGGTCCTGCTACCTTAAGTCGGGTTGACCCAGTAGACTTCAGGTCTGATCTTGACTCTTCAAACGTTAGTCAACGTCTGGACATTTTATGCATCATCAAAATCCAGTTGCAGACTTATTTTGACTCGAACCTGATTTCATAATAGTTATTCTTTATCTGATAGTTTGAATAAAAGCTCACAAAACCGATTGCATCAAATAACAGAAAAAAGCGAGTATATGCATGGTCACAGGTCCCTTGGAGCCTTATCTGCCTCTTATTGAAAGTGCATTAACCGTTTAGAAGAAAAAAAAATCTAAGGATTGAAAGATAATTTAAAGATGGGCTATACCCTACTACTGAAGCCGCTTGAATTAATTGAGTGGAGTATTCATGAAAGTATTGAGTTTTCGCAATGGAAATTGAAGTAAAGAACTGAGAATAATGGCAGAACTCTGTGCAAAGTTAAGAACCTAAAATCTATTTGAAACCAAGTATAGTTACAATCAGTTTCACATTTGCAATAGTATGGAGGAGTATTCTCGAAAATGGTTACATATTCATTGGAGCTTTATCTACCTGTAATAAAAAGTGCACTAACCATTTAGAAGAAAAAATTTAATGATTGAAGGATAATTTGAAGATGGGCTATCCCCTACTACTGAAGTCACTTGTTTTTGCACAAATATCATAGTCTTTACACAAATAAAATAGTTTTATAAAGCAATTAGTTCTTGTGTTAGTTCAAAAAAAAAAATTAATTCTTGTGTTGCGTATAAATGATTCGAAGATGTATTAATAACTCACAAATATAAACACGAAACACCCTTCATGTGCTGCCTCTATCTATTTTCAACATATGCTTTATCTTAACAAATGACAACCCTAAATGAAACAAATGAAAACAAATCAAAGCCCTAAAGAGACCTGCTACGAAGATATGAATCAAGTTTAAGTATGAATACCCTTTGATTACCATGAATCCAGTTTTTGGAAGTTTGGAAATGATAAGCAATTCTATATGGTTATGTACTGAACTTATTTGAAGAGATTTAACCTAAAAACACAATCGAACACCTAAAACACAGTTCTCTGGCTCAGTCTACGAACATACCCGTCAATATTGTTCTTCAAAAAAAATTCGAAAGCTAAGACAAACATTCTTAAGTCTATTTACACCTATACTGCAAACCCAAATAAAATTAATCACAATTATCAAAATTTACAGTATGAAATACTGAAACATGGAAGCTAACATAAACGTTCACAATTTACTCAATCATCACTCACATATACGCAATTTATCAATTTATCTAATTCATAAAAATCAAGAAAACTACTCAAAAGAAAGAATAGAGAGTTTAATTTAACAAATATGATAGTTGAATCTAACAAAAGAAAGAGCAAAAAGTAAAGAGCTCATAAGTAGAAGGTGGAAACCTCTCCACATATTGATTCTAAGAAGAGTTTAAAACCCGCTTGAATTACCTACACATAGTTAGAGAAAGAACTTCACATCCTGAAATTCAAAAAAGAGTTTAACATTAGCTTGAGTTACCTGCACATAGTTAGACAAAGAAGTTCACATCCTTTGCTAAATTCAAGGATTGAGAGGGTTTGGTACATCAAAATCATGCACTTGTGGTAATTGATTCTCGATAATAACTCTCTTATGTACCTGATGATTAGTCACGAAATGTTTCATTTTTGGGATGATCAGACTAAGAAATCGACATAAAGAACATTTAAGTCCAACTTAAAATATCATAAAAGAAATCCGGGTAAAAGAATCAGCGATTCTAAACATTCCCCAAAAACTTCTTAATCCAGCAAGAGAGGAGGCTAGACCGAGTGATAGAACACAGTAAGTCAATAGCTAAAACAGTGGAACCCTAAAGAAAGTCCAACTTAAAATATCATTTCTGATTCTATAGTTCTCCGAGACATAAAGAAGGTTAGGAGACCCTGATTCAGCCATAAAAGTCAGGAGATAAGCTATGATAAAATAACCTAACCACTTGAGATAATCCAAATACATATAAAAATTGACAACAAATCATCATAAAATGCAAAGATATAAACAAAATTCAACATCAAAACCCTAAAGTAACTACAAATGATAATTTATGAGTCACGAAATCCTAATTGTGCTATGGACATGAGATTTGTTAATAAACAACCCAAAATAGGGTGATTGGTAAGGGGAGCTGGAAATTGTTGTTGGGGAGCTATTATGTATGGGGAACTATAAAGATTAGTAAAGGGAGATGAGACTTTTGGATTATTATTTTATAGACCTTCTATGTTACAGATTTTTAATGTAAAACTCATAATTTGAAGGACTCAAGTGTAATATAGTTAAATATCTCAGAAATAACAAAAAGAAAAAAAACGTTTTCTTCTTCTTTCACTCGTTCTTCTGAATCCAATCTCTCAATATACCTCCGGTTTCTCATCTTGCAATCTCTTCCCTCCATCAACTATAAATTTTCGGCGACTTCGATTTTATTGTAATGAACAAAATCTTGTTCAACTATATAGCTAGGGAAACTTTATAATCAGAGAAACTATTTTACTTTTTTTCCCTAACCCTCCAGGGAAACTTATGAACGAACTGAAAGATTCTGTCTCTTTTTGGACAAATTTTTAAAGTTTAAAGAAGAAAGAGAAATAAAATTTAACTGAAAATATTTGTCCTGTGAATTCCTTACATCTGGAGAGAGATCTCCATCTATAATTACATTGTTTGATTGAGTTGGTAGTTGTTGGTTCGATTGAAAAAACATCTTCTTCCTCCATTAAAGAAGCAACATCATAAAGATATTGAGACATAATAAACGTATCTAATAGAAGAAGAAAGTGAGAATTAATAAACTAGTTGTTTATTGGTAATGGTTGTCGAGTAACTTGGTTATGGAAAAGAAAAGAGAGGTATTGTTGTTGAAATATTTAGGGTTTAAGAAATAATAGAAAAGAAAAATTACTATCAATTTTTTTTTTTTTTTTAATTGTGTAATTAATATTTCTAATCCCTCTATATATCATTATTTAATTTCAAATCCAAAAAAGTAGCTCTTAATACCATATTGGTATAAGGAGTTGTAGTAAAAAAAAATGATTTTGTACTACAGCTCCCCAGCAACAATTCTCAGTATTTTGCATTACAACTCCCCAACAACAATTCTCAGCTCCCTTTACCAATCGCCAATAGTTAAAGAAGAGAGAGAAAGAAGGTTCTTCTCCTTGGCTTGTATTCCTTGGCAAGATCAAGTAGTAAAAACTTCACAATCTCTATATAATTGAAGGGCACTTACATACGCAAGACAGAGATCGACTGAGAGAAAGAGGTTTTGGAGAGAGAACCTTCACTTCCTTTCTTCTTTTACTCGGTATTGATCATGTTTTGAGAGAGAGAGAGAGGCGGCCAGAGATCGACTGAGAGAAAGAGTGAGAGAAAGAGGTTTTGGAGAGAGAAGCTTCACTTCCTTTCTTCTTTTACTCGGTATTGATCATGTTTTGAGAGAGAGAGAGAGGCGGCCAGAGATCGTCTGAGAGAAAGAGTGAGAGAAAGAGGTTTTGGAGAAAGAAGATTCACTTCCTTTCTTCTTGTACTTGGTATTCATGATGTTTTGAGAGAGAGACAGACAGACAGAAATCGACTGAGGGAAAGAGGTAGAGAGGCGGATCCAAAATGAGCGGGAAGGGTCCTTCAAAATAGGGCATCTATGAAAGATGCTGGTTTCAGTTTCCTTTATAATCTAGTCCCTTGGATGATTTGTAAAGTCAATCTCAGTCATCCAGTTTTGAAAAATTAAATCTAAACCACTCTTTATAAGTAAATGAGATTAAATCTCCACCATTGGGAGGAGGGGAAAAGAGCCCTCCTCCTTTATTATTATACGAGGGTATAACTCATGCCCGGGGGCAGGGACAATATTGTCAAGCATGTTACCAAAGATGCGGCATTTATTGTTTTTCCAATGACAATAGATATTTGAATTTTGTTTGACAAAATTGATGGAAAATGTTCAAACTTTATTAATGTTCTTTAAAATCACACTAAAAGTTCACTGTTATACATTTCAGTAATGATCCTTAGAATAGAAAATGAATCTCTTATTTGAGCTTCTTCCTTTCTTCACTTCCTTCTCCAAGTCGATTCCGACAGTTGAAAATGGTTATTCTTAATGGCTTATATTTAGCCACACAAATTGAAAATGAATCTCGTAATCTTGATTCAGGTTCTTGATAATCCTGGTAACCTTTCTTCACTTCTTTTTGGTGGGATTATTGTTGGAGTCAAAATTACTTAGAAACTGCAATAGCACAGGTTATTTTTAGTCACTGCTAAAGCGTCATGCTCACGCTAACAAAACAGTAGGAGAATACCAGAATGTAATTTACTCCATGCATCGTTGTAAGATTGAAGTTTTTCCTAAAGCAAACTCCCATAGCATCGTTGGCTCAAATTTATTGGTGTTTCTTTTAGTTTTGATGATCATCTATTTCGTTTGCAGAATATCCTTGTATGGATTTATTCCATGCAAGTCTATGTATTTAAATTCATTTTTATTCCGCTTGATTGATTTCTAAGGGTTTTTTTTTCATAAAGGAAATATGACGTAATCTTGAATTTGATAAGCAGAGTATCCCTCACTCCCGCCTATTTAGATGACCTTCAAATGTACACAAGATCCCAACTCTAGCGATGGAAACCAATTACTCTTCTAAGCTGTATTAGATTAAATGCAGCAATTGATGTTGCTTATGTACGAATGATTTTTTTTTTGTTGAACTAACCTTTCATTAATGAGAATAAACGTTATTACAATATTTATCAACTAAGATACAGGAACATTATTCCACTTTTTGCTTCTATTCTTCTTTCTTGCCCATTTTGCTAACTTGTCTGCTTGCGAGTTGAGATCTCTTCTGGTGTATTTGAATTGCACTATTTCGAATGCTCTTCTGGTTTCTCGGATTCTTCGGATATGGATCAGCGTTTGCCAATGCGCTGTATGCCTTTTATTATGGATGTGCTTGATGAGATTCATGTTGCCGCATTCGATAATTATTGACCTGTAATTCTGTTCTCTAGCCCATTCCATGCCATGTAGGATAGCCATAGCTTCACTTTCTTCACTGTTTCTCACCCTTGAGGATTTCACTTGAGCTCCAATGAATTTGGATTCTGCATTATGAGTGATTAAGCTAATTCCCGTATTGGATGTTACATTAATAAAGGATGCATCAACATTTATCTTTATGAAAGGGTTTGTCGGCGGTTGCCATTTCACATGAGGTTTTTGTTTATTTTCCTCAGTTTTTTGTTGGATTTTGGAAATGTTTTGATCATTCTAATGATTTTATTAAGATCATTTATCTCATGCTGGAAACAGTGGTCACATCTTACTTTCCATAGTATCCAAAGAATGCTCACAATATGAATATCGTCACTGGTGTAACATTGATGTGCATTGTCTTGCCACGAGAAGATCCAATCTGAAAGTGATGTGATGTTCTCAGATATAATATTAAAATTAAACCAAACATTTTTTACCAAAGCACAGTATAGCAGTGCATGTTCAATGGTTTCAATACTCATGCAATTTGGGCAGGTGATATTATTGTCAATGTATTTTCCAATTCTCTCCCTTACCGGGAGAGCTTTGGTACATATTTTCCAAATGAAAATTTTTATTCGCGGAATAGTTGGAAGAGACTAGATAAAATTCCAGTTAGGCGAATTTAGAGTATGGATAATATTGTCGGTGTTCAGATGTTGGTACATAGATTTAACCGTAAAGTTTCTCGATTTGGTTAGCCTCCATTTGAGCTGATCTTTACCTTCGCTATTCACAGGGATAGCCTTGATCACATTTTGCGTCAGAATATCAAAGTTGGCTTGGAGAACCTCATTGTTCCAGTTGTTATCCGTAATAAGTTGGGCCACCTTATTCAGAATGGAATGATTATTGTTCGGTACAGCTCCATTAATATCAGGGATCCAATTATCTTTCCAAATGTTGATATCCTTACCAGAATGCACTTCCCATGTGGCAAGATCATCGATAAGATTGTAATATTTTCTGATCGTTTCCAACTCCAAGAATGGTGAGGTTTCGCTGGACCAGGTTTATTGGTGTGATGGAAGTATTTAGCTT
The DNA here is from genome assembly GCA_002897215.1 of Eschscholzia californica subsp. californica. Lineage (NCBI taxonomy): Eukaryota > Viridiplantae > Streptophyta > Magnoliopsida > Ranunculales > Papaveraceae > Eschscholzia > Eschscholzia californica. Next base: position 95,936 of record BEHA01000588.1, read on the forward strand.
TGAGGAGTTTGACCCACAGCGCTTCAGGTTCAGTTTTGAGCCTCCAGGCAAGTTTTGAGAGCAAGGCTGTGTTGTCCAACTCTGGCAAGTGGATCCCTAGACCTCCGAGATTCTTCGATAGGCAGATATATGACCAGGCTTTGGTGCATATACCTTTCGACTTACCCCAACAGAAAGTCCGTTGAACAGACTTGATGCGTTTCGCTCACTCCTTTGAGGATAGCGAAGCACTGCATCTGGTATCGGGGTACGGCCGCAGCAATGGCCGAGATGACCACTGTGCGACCCGCTTGGAAGAGAAAGGAGTGATTCCATTTATTGAGCTTATTCTTGACCTGATCGAGGATATCATTAAAGACTTTGGTTTTTTGAGCTCCCAGGTATTTTTCAGAGGTGGAGGCGTATTTGACTTTGAGGGTACGCATGATAAGACGTTTGAATTTTGGATTAGAGTTCTTGGAGTAGAAGATATTGAATTTGGTGTAGTTGATCATTTGCCCCGAGGTTTCACAGAATTCGTTGAGGATATTCTTAAGATTGTGAATGTTATCGATAGTGTTCTGGCCGAAAATAATGCAGTCGTCGGCGAAGAGAAGATGGGAAATCTCAAGATTAGAGTTGTTAGTAAGAAAGCCCTAAAATCTGTTATGACTATTATTCGACATAAGCTTACGGCTAAGGCCTTCCATGGCAATCGTGAAGAGGAATGGGGAGTGCGGATCGCCTTGTCTTATTCCTCTGGAGGGGTAGAAAACCTTACCTGGCCGACCATTAACAAGAACTGACATCGAGGAAGAAGAAATGCACGTATGAATCATCTTAATCCAATGCTCGTCATAACCCAAACGTCTCATGATGTCAGTAAGAAACTTCCATTCAATTCTGTCAAAAGCCTTTGACATGTCTAACTTAAGCCCAAAGTATCCCACTGCTCCTTTCATCTTCTTGAATGAGTGGATGATTTCTTGACCCATGATGATGTTGTCTGTTATCTGTCTGCCCGGGACATAAGCTGCTTGGAACGGCGTGATGATGGTGTTTAAAGTGTGTTTAAATTTGTCGGCCAACAGCTTGGTGATGATTTTATAGGTAATGTTGAGAAGGCTTATGGGGCGGTAGTCAGCAGGGGTTTGAGGAATGGGGGTTTTAGGGATTAGGCAAATGTGAGTATGATTAATCTCAGGGGGGGAGGTAGGCTGTCTTGAAGAAATTTTTGATCAGATTGTAGATATCATCGCTAATTGTATCCCAGTGTTGAAAAGGTTGAGAGTGGACGGGTCTTCTTTGGGATTGATAGAGGTGTTGATGTCAAGGAGATGAGAAGTGAAGGTGTCTTGGATATCTTGATTTTGCTTATGTACGAATGATGATACAGGAAATTTATGTCGATTTATGACATGATATAGTTTATTACAAAATAAAAGAGTAGGTTCCGCTTGCATGAAGTAAGTGTACATAAATAGCTCACTAATTTATGAATGTTAAAATTATTTCATATTGCGTAATGTGCAAGTACTGGATTCCATCGAAAGAGACAATTAAACAAACACGCAGAGAAAAATATCGATATGATATGTTACAAATTACAATCATGTATTTGACCTCATACTTCTCCCAAATGACCCTTGTAGTGATAACCATTTTGGACATTTGCTCCTTTCTTTGGTTTTATGGTAGTATCATTCATCTTGAAAATTAGCTTATTTCTTGGGCTCTACTTTTAAGTCAAGTCATCAAGGTCAACAGTCTTGTCTTGTTGTCTTCAAGTCATCAAGTTCAACATTCCTGTCTTTTTGTCTTATAGATTGAGTGAAGGAAATCACACCTCCACTAATTGTCCATAAGAATTTACAACCCAATTTGGTCTATAAGAATTTAGAACCCAATTGTACGTAGTTTAAAAGTCTAGAATGGCATCGCTGAGTTAGACAACTTTCATTATCAAATTAGACAACTTTCCGTCTAGTTGGATTTCTGAAAACTCACTACCTTCGAACCCACGTTAATAAAAGAAAAAAAATTAAAGGGATGAAAGAATTCCACCTTCACTATCAAATTAGACAACTTTCCATCTAGTTCAGTTGTCTTTTATTCATATAGTCTACATTTTTTTTTGAAAAGTTTGAATTAATCTTTATTGCTAAGTGGAAAGAATACAAAGATGTGGTAAGATAATTATGAGGTACCTCTTACTTCATAATCCCCTCCCAGTTCAAAATTAAATCCAAATAAGTTAGGGTTTTGGCCCAAGACAAATTTGTAGACCAGTGATATAAGAGGCGTAAGACATCCTCGATCTCAAGGCTGTTGGGGGAGTTCCACTCCTTGAAAGTACTTGAGTTCCTAAATTTCTATATGGACCAAACAATTGCACTTGGAATGAGACTCCAAAGTTCTTTCTTTATACTCCTATGGCCCAGCCTGCTCCATTGTTCCAGAAATCTTGCGAAGGGAACTTGGAGCACACCACTGAATCCCAAAGGTCTTCGCGAAGTGGTACCACAGGTTGGTGGCTTTACTGCAGTGGATGAATAGGTGATCAAACGAGTCTAAATTTAATGTCTTGGCAAGTTGTAGTTGAGTTCCTCAATAAATAAGGCTAAAGCCTACTTCATCAAAAGAAAAAGAAGAATAAGCCAAAAACCCAATATAACAATGACAAAAATGTTACTTTTTGTGTTAAATTCTCACTCCGTACGCTGCAGAGGGTTGATATCAGTTGGAAGCCTACCCTCATATTTAAGTCGAACAGTTTGAACTAACTACTACCAACAAATAGAGAACTGTATAATGAAAAATGTGAACTGAAGGCATATTGGTATTGGTGACTGAACTTGAGCCACTTGGAGACAACTAATTTTCAAAACATAAAATATAAAATATAAGCTTGACGGCTCTCACTGCATAAACTGAAGAGGGTGAATTCAGTTGGAAGTCTACCCTCAAATTTAGGGCAAGTTTTAAGCATGACAAAGGTATTAGCAAGTTAATGGGTCAAGGCTAAGGGCAAGTTAGTACTGCCACTCGTATTACACTTGAGAAAAAAAAACTCATTATCAAACTAATAATATAAATATGAGCTTGAAAGAGCTTTATTTTTCATTAAGAAGTTTGTTATAACTACTTTCTTATTTTCTTTGTTGTGGTGAAGCATGTATTCATCATTATACATTCATTTCATTCTTCTTCTCCTCATGAATTCTCATTCACAATCGACACTCACGACTACCACCATTTCTGGAATTGAGTCAGACCATCTCGTTTTGCTTGAATTTAAGGAGAAAATAACTCAAGACCCATTCCAAGTAATGAACTCATGGAACAACTCTGTCCATTTTTGTCAATGGGTAGGAGTTTCCTGCAATCCCTCTAGTAAACGGGTGGTGACCTTGAATTTATCAAGCCATAAGCTAGTTGGATCAATGCCACCTTCCATTGGAAATCTTACTTTTCTTACTGGTATAAATCTAATAGGCAACTACTTCAATGGTGAAATCCCTCAACAGGTCGGTCTCTTGCAACAATTGCAGTTTTTGAATCTTACTGGAAACTCATTTACCGGCGAAATTCCAGCCAATCTGAGTCACTGTTCAGACCTCCTAGTCCTTGACTTATATTACAACATGATCGGAAGTATACCTGACCAGCTGAGTTCACTTACAAAGTTGGTCTATCTTGATTTGGAAGGAAACAATCTTACAGGAAGAATACCACCTTGGATAGGCAACTTTTCATATTTATCTAAGCTTTCACTTGGAAGAAATAATCTTGAAGGATCCGTACCCATTGAATTTGGCCAATTAAGGAATTTAGGATTCTTTGAAGTTTCTCAGAACAAACTATCTGGTACTATTCCTCCTTCTGTTTATAACATCTCTTCTATATTTTTATTCTCTGTTTCATCGAATCATCTTCATGGTCAACTACCATCCGATATAGGCCTAACATTTCCTAATCTGAAAGTTTTCTATGGTGGTGGAAACAATTTCACAGGAAACATCCCAGTTTCCTTGTCAAACATATCTGGACTTCAAGAACTTGATTTTGAAATCAACCATCTCAGTGGACCAATTCCTATTATCTTAGGGAAATTGCAAGAACTAACTGTGCTACAACTAGGTCGCAATCAACTTGGACTGGGAGGAAACAATGACTTGAATATCCTTACCTCTTTGGTTAATTGTACTAATCTGAGAACTTTAAGTCTATCGAATAATCTTTTAGGAGGAAAATTACCTGAATCGATAGGAAATCTGTCGACCCTTGAAAAATTCGTTATAGGGAGAAACTATATTCATGGAGGAATCCCTATAGGAATTCAGAACCTTGTCAATTTGACAATATTAGGATTGGATCATAACTACTTACGTGGTACTATCCCTGTTGGGATAGGGAGGCTTCAGAAGTTAGAGAAGTTGTATTTGAATCACAACAAGCTTTCAAGTCTTATACCATCCTCCATTGGAAACTTGTCGAAGTTGATTTTACTCCATATGGGGATGAATAACTTACAAGGAATCATACCTATCAGTCTCGGGAACTGTTTACAATTGCAACAACTAGATGTTAGCTACAACAACCTTACCGGTTCCATACCCGAATCAGTTCTTCGTATTCCAGCACTTACAATTTACCTCGATTTATCGCATAACTCTTTGAGTGGGTCATTGCCACTACAGGTGAGTAGCTTAGCGAATCTCGCCGAGTTACTCATTTCTGACAACAAATTATCGGGTGAAATTCCTAGCGAACTTGGTAAATGTGTTAGTTTGATATACCTATACTTAGATGCTAACTCGTTCGAAGGAACCATTCCTCAGTCTTTAAGTGCTTTAGGATCCCTGGAAGAGTTGGATATTTCAAGTAACAAGTTAACAGGTCAAATTCCAGAATATTTTGGAAGGTTACATTTCCTGTACAAATTGAACTTGTCGTTTAATGATTTTCAAGGTAAAGTACCTCAACAAGGTGTGTTCCTAAATACTAGTGCATTCTCAGTTACTGGAAACAGTAAGATTTGTGGAGGTATACCTAGTTTGGGGCTACCTGTTTGTGTTATTCCGTCAGTTCCGGCTTCAAAGAAAAATCGAAAGTTTGTACTTTTCAAACTAATAATCCCAATGGTGGCTTTTGTGGTCCTTTGTTTAATTATGATAATATCTTATCTTATTATTACACATACTCGGTCAAGAAAGAAACCTACTTTTGAATCTTCCTCCAATGACCAATGTTTACGGATTTCTTACACGGAACTCCTCAAAGCAACAGATGGATTCTCATCAGCAAATTTGATTGGTGTCGGCAGTTATGGTTCTGTATATAAAGGAGTTCTGAGGGATGACAGTATTGAAAGATTTGTTGCAGTGAAGGTACTTAACCTCTTAAAAAAAGGTGCTTCAAAAAGTTTCTTGGCTGAATGCAATTCCTTGAAAAATGTTCGACATCGAAATCTAATCAAAATCTTGACTGTCTGCTCAAGTGTTGATAGTAGAGGCAATGAATTCAAAGCTCTTGTTTTTGAGTTCATGGCTAATGGTAGTCTAGAGAATTGGTTACACCCTGATCAAGAAATAGCTCTGAAAGTTCAACCGAGACATTTTAATTTCTTGCAGAGATTAAATGCAGCAATTGATGTTGCTTCTGCATTGGATTATCTTCATCATCAGTGTGAAACACCGATCGTTCATCGGGATTTAAAGCCGACCAACATTCTCCTAGATGATGACATGACTGCCCACGTAGGTGATTTCGGACTAGCCAAGTTCCTTAGCACCACCATTTCCACTAGTTTTGGTCAAAATCCAAATAGTTCTTCATCTGATGCAATTAAGGGATCTATTGGGTATGTTGCTCCAGGTATGTAATACTTCATGTCATTATCTTCCCTTTATTTTTAGAGACTAAAAAGAAATTGGGTTCACTGATTTATCGACGTGAAATACATTTGTTTCTAAAGTAATCCAAACATTTCAATAATGCAGAATATGGAATGGGTGGTGAAGCATCTAAAGAAGGTGATGTATACAGCTTTGGTATTGTTTTACTTGAGATGTTCACTGGTAAAAGACCAACAGAGGAGATGTTCACAGGAGATCTAAACCTTCATTGTTTTTCGAAGCTGGTTATGATATCAGAAGGAAGAACACTACAGATGATCGATGAACGACTGTTCATTGATATTCAAGAACACATTAATCGAGATGGAATTCGAGCCGGTAAGTTGATGGAGTGCTTAAACTTAGTACTGAAAATCGGAGTAGCGTGTTCGGTTGAATCGGCTGGAGAAAGAATGTGCATGAGAGATGTAGTAATGGAATTGTGTGTGATTAGAGAAGTGTTTCTAAGGCTTGGAATTCATGAAGGTAAACGAGTTCGGGGCGACTTGGTTGGTGAAGGCGCATCTTAAACAGTAAAAGTTTCGATGTAGGCCTTCTCCATCATCATTTGCATTGTGTTTCTCTTTCGGTTGGGTATAAAGTAGCTAATAAGATAGTGGTCCTGCTCAGTGAGTGAAGTGTATGAAACTAAAGCAGCTGGTCTTGGAGAAGCTATCAAAGTTGCGAAGTCAGCATTTGTAGGTAATTCGTCTCACGGTCAGGTCCTTTTTTTATCTCTCTCGTGGGAACTTGACGCAATGGAAAACTCTGAAAAGCTTTAGGGAGGGAGATTTTAAAAGGCCTCCCCGTTTTTGTTAAAAGGCCTCCCCATGGTTTCGTTGACTTAGTAAAAAACCTTTGGCTTAGCTTGGTTAAAGGGCCCTCCTCTTTGAATGGGTGAAAAAAACCCCCTTCAAAGGTGTATTTCACCCACATTTTCTCTCCTCCATCTCATTTTCTCTCTCTGCCACATCATTCCACGCCACATCATCATCTTCTCCGGCAAGATCGCCGGCCGGCGACCTTCAAATTTTTTTTTTTATTCTCTCTCTCTCTCTAAAAAAAAAAAACTTTTTTTTTTTTTTTAACTCTCTCTCTCTCTACAGATCTAGAGAGAGCAGATCAAAGGGTCTGCGAACAGACCTCTCTCTCTAGATCTGTAGAGAGAGAGAGAGAGTTAAAAAAAAAAGATTTTTTTTTTTAGAGAGAGAGAGAAAAAAAAATAAAAAATTTTTGAAGGTCGCCGGCCGGAAGTTTGGCCGGCCGGCGACCCTGCCGGAGAAGATGATGATGTGGCGTGATCAACATCACCGGTCTTGGGTTAAGTTTGACCTAACGGCGTTAACTTTGCCGTTAGGTCAAATATTGATGAAGGAGGTGCTCTTTTGTATAGGGGGCCCTATAACCAAATGGGTTATAATGAGGGGCGCTTTTAGCAGGGAGGCCTTTTAACAAAAACGGGGGGCCTTTTAAAATTTCCCAAAGCTTTAAATCTTTATCCAAAACTTTGAAAACCGAAAACTCGCAAAGAATTAAAAAAAGTGAGAAACTGGTGTAATTTTATTGATAAGCTGAATGAATTAAACAATTGCTGGACCCCCCTTTATATAGTATTAGGGTTTGCTAAACCTAATCAAACTCGAACTAACAAATTTTAAATAAGTAAAGGGTTATTCCCTTGAAAGTGTTATTGGTGCCCCTTTTATTCACATTTTCTTTCCAATTATTTTCTTGAGGGGGGGTGCCAACAACACTTTGCTCCGGTTACGATTTTTAAACGCATCAAATAATGCTTTTGATGGGGAAATCCCAATCAACATAACCAACTGTGAGAAGCTTAGTGTGGTAGACTTTAGTGCCAATGAGCTAATGGAAACAACTTTTGACCAATTAGGAGAATTTCGAAGCTAACTATCTTGCATCTTCAAACAAATAAACTAACTGGAGGCATCCCAAGTTCTTTCTCGAATGTCTGATCGTTGGTTAGCCTCTAATTATTTGACAACGGTCTGTCAGTCTAGACAGTAAAATACGATCTGAACTTGCTCTGCTCAAGGATTCAAGATTTCTTGAACTATCCGAAAGTTCATTGTCGGGAATTATACCTTCTTCCATTTACCTTGTGGGGTATCAGTTTTCTCTATAACATCCAGGGATTCAACTTTTGTTGTCAATTCTTCTAAGTGGAAGTATACTTACAAGTATAAGTGCTGTGGTAAAGCTGGAATTTTTTGATTCGCATCTACACAATCTTACAGGAAGTATTCCAGATTCAATTGGAATTCTAAGAAAGTTATAACGGATGATTCTCCGAGCGAATAGTACGAATAATCTCTTCATCAGGTAATAGTACTAGTCACAATCTCATTGTCCATCATTGGGGATTTGGGTCCACAATCTTCATTGCCTAACTCCCGCAAGAAATAGGCTGATTGTTTCGACTATGATTTCTCAATGTATCAAATTTTGTTTCGATTATGCAGCTTGGTATCTTGTAGTTCAAGTGTTATCCCCTTGATATCTTGATTTTGAGATGGAACAACTCTTGTTAATTGAAGAGGTGAAACCCATGGAGATCTTAGATCAATTTGAAGTAACAACATGCGTACTGTACTATGTCAGGTTTAGGTAAGTATCATTTTTGCGGGACATGGACATTGAAGTTGCTAAACGAACCATCGTTTTTCGGACTACTCCAAACTGCAACCCTGGATACTGCAACAAGAAGTTAAGGACATGAAGAAGAACAAATGGAAGGAATGGGAATGTCGCGGGTAGTTATCCTGCTCGCGAGCAAATAATGTGAAAATAAAGTTGCAAGTCTTGCACGAGGTATTGCAGAGTCAACCTTAGTAGGCAAGTCATCCCAATAATAGTGTTTTATTTGTTTATTTATTTTGTCTACCGGAACTTTCTGCCAATATTATAACATGAATACATGATGATATAGTTTGTTAAAAAAATATAAAAATAAGTACTCTTGGAGATGCTTATCATTCCCATTTGCGTATGTTTGATAAGTTTTCTTCTTTACCATTGATTTAGATATTACATATTCCCTCATGGGGAGGTTTCTCTTTAAGATATCGACTTCTTAGCTCCTTGTTATCATTTGTACCCATGGGTGTATTAGGCTTTTAAGTTTCTAGCTAGTTGTAGCTATCCTCCATTATATCCTTGTCTCTTAGGGTTGAAGTCAAGTCAAGGTCAACAGTCACTGTATTCATGGAAAATAAATTCTCCTAACTTTGGAGTCAAGGTCAGTATCAGTGTATCACTGGGTTGTCATATTTTCATGGAGAAGATGATGCAAAAATTACCATAAGCCAAAAAGGCAGTATAAGTGTATAACCATGATAAAAGTGATACAATTAGAGTTGGGCTCTTACTGCATAAGCTGAAGAGGGTGGATTCAGTTTCAAGCCTACCCTCAAATTTAGGGCAAGTTATGAGCATGACAGCAATAATGGGTCAAGGTTAAGGGGACAAGTTGATAATGATGTTACACTTGGAGAGAAGAACTCACTATCAAACTAATTACATAAATATGAGCTTGAAAGAGCTTCATTATTTCATTGAGAAATTTGCTATAATAGTTCATCTACTTCCTTAGTTTTCTTTGTTGAGGTGAAGCATGTATTCACCATTATACATTCATGTCATAATGTCATTCTTCTTCTCCTCGCGAATTCTCAATCAGAATCGACACTCACGACTACCATCATTTCTGGAAATGAGTTGGACTATCATGGAACAACTCTGTCCATTTCTGTCAATGGGTAGGAGTTTCATGCAATCCCTCCAATGAAAGAGTAGTGGCCTTACATTTAGAAAGTCTTAACCTAGTTGGAGTGTTAGCGCCCTCCATTGGAAACCTTATATTTCTTACCGATTTAAATCTAAGTAAGAACGGCATACGATTACAAAATCTTGATCTGTCTACCAACTCATTTAGAGGTGAAATTCCAGCAACTGTAGCCCATTGTTCAGACCTCCGAAACCTGAGCTTAGCTTTTAACAGCATGGTTGGAAGTATACCTCACCAGCTGAGTTCACTTACAAAGTTGCTCATTCTTCTTATAAGTGGAAACAATCTAACTGGAAGAATACCACCTTGGATAGCCAACTTTTCATCTCTATTAGCGCTTTCACTTGCAAGAAATAATCACGAAGGGGCCATACCCGATGAATTTGGTCAATTGAGGAGCTTACGCTTTTTTCGAGTTTCTCAAAACAAACTATCTGGTGTCATTCCTCCTTCAATGTATAACATATCCTCGCTGCATCGCTTCGCTGTTACACAGAACCATCTTCACGGTCAACTTCCATCTGATATAGGCCGCACGCTTCCTAATTTGAAGTTCTTCCATGGCGGTGAAAACAATTTCGCAGGACATATTCCAGTTTCCTTTTCAAACATATCTGGACTTGAATTGCTTGATTTCGTAAGTAACAGTCTCAGTGGACCAATACCTATTAGCTTAGGGAAAGTACGGGGACTAACGAAACTTAATTTTGGTTTCAATCAACTTGGATCAAGGGGATTTAATAATCTGAATATCCTTACTTCTTTAGCTAATTGTACTAATCTGAGGTTCTTATCACTAGCTGATAACCGTCTAAGGGGTGAATTACCAGACTCGAAAGGTTCATGATCGGAGGAAATGCTATTCATGGTAGAATCCCCACAAGGAATGGGAATCTTGTCAATTTGACACAATTAGGATTGGAGGGTAACAACTTGAGGGGCAGTATCCCTGTAGAGATAGGGAGGCTGCAGAACTTACAAGTGTTAAATTTGAATGATAACAAACTTTCAGGCCTTATCCCATCCTCCATTGGAAACTTGTCTAAGTTGAATAAACTTACAGGGAAGCATTGCATCTACTCCAGGAAACTGTAAAAACTTGGAACTTTTAAACCTTTCATGTAATAATCTGAATGGAACCGCCCATTGAGGTCTTCAATCTTCCTTCCCTCTCAATTTCTTTGGCTATAAATCACAATTCCTTGACAGGTTCTTTACCATTAGAAGTGGGGAATTTGAAAAATCTTGAAGAATTGCATGTCTCAGATAACCAATTCTCTGGTCAAATTCAAGCACATTAGGAAACTGTTTAAGCTTAGAACGATTGTACATGGGTCGAAATCACTTTGAGGGAACACTTCCCGAGTCTTTGAGTACTTTAAGAGGTATAGAAGAGTTGGATTTTTCACATAATGATTTTTCCGGGAAGATCCCGGACTTTCTTGAGAAATTTTTGTCTCTAAAGTACCTCAGTCTTTCTTTCAATGACTTCAGAGGGGAAGTACCAAAAGGCGGTATTTTCGCCAATATAAACGAAACTTCTATCCTAGGAAACTATAATCTCTGTGGTGGTAACCAAAAACTAGATTTGCCCATGTGCTTAAAAAAACCCAGTCCGAAATTGCGTAGTGTACTTTCTCCGAAAGTTATAATCTCGGCACTATTTGGTATTCTAGTTGTAGTCATGTTATCTTGTGTTGCTTGTGTTTGGATCACAAAGTTCGTAAAGAGAACTAAAGCTCCTGCATCCGCCTCAAAGAGTGTCCAGTTTGCTAGCGTCTCCTACACAGAGCTATTTAAATGGACTGTTGGGTTCTCCAACAGTAATCTGATCAGTGTAGGTAATTTTAGTCGTGTGTATAAAGGAGTTAGTGACGGAGATGGAACGATAGTTTCTGTGAAGGTATTGAACCTTCAACAGATGTGTGCTTCCAAGAGTTTCATATCTGAGTGTGAAGCTTTGAGAAATATTCGACATCGTAATTTCGTTAAAGTGATAAGTACATGTTTGAGTATTGATTATGAAGGGAATGACTTTAAAGCTTTACTTTTCGGATTCATGCCAAATGGGAGTTTAGAACAATGGTTGCATCCTCAAGTTGGTTCAGAAAATGGTCGTCCCAAGCGTCTAAATTTTACTAAAAGGCTAAATATAGCCATTGACGTAGCCTCTGCATTGGAGTATCTTCATCATAATTGTGAGACTGCTATTGCTCACTGTGACCTAAAGCCAAGTAATGTACTTCTAGACGGAGATAAAATGGCTCATGTTAGTGACTTTGGCTTAGCGAAGTTCCTCTTCGTAACATCAAATAGTTCTTCTCAAAATCAAAGCATGTCACTTGAGCTAAGGGGATCCATCGGGTACGTTCCTCCAGGTAAATATATTCAGTCTCAAAATTAACTTCGCTTTATGTACACGATTTGGTTTACCTTGTTGTTTGATTCTAATACAAACATATCAAAAAATTGCAGAGTATGGAATGGGTGGTCAAGTTTCTATCTGTTAGGAAAAATAACCTAATTAACTTGTTCAGGAATATGAAGATAAACGATGCGAAAGTAAAAGTAGAGACACCAAGATAATTTAACGTGACAAAAAACCCCTCCAAGATAGAAGGTAAAAAACCACGGGACCTAGTCCAGAAATCTTCCACTATAAAATAATGGGTTACACAATTCTTCACCAAACCTATGGTGGATAAACCAATTGTTCAAGATGTGTAGAAACACTCTTGGATAACAATTCTTCCCTAAACAAATAGAGGATTAACCAACTCTTCAAGATGTGTAGAAACACTCTTGAATAACAACTCTTCACCAAAACTATGGTGGATAAACTGAACAAAGAAACAAAGAAATAGAAATCTCTTACTCCTTAGGATTTGAAAGTAACAAGATACAAAACACCACCAAGTGTTTTGACCTTTAAAGGTCCACAAACGTCAGAATAAACAAGCTCCAAAACACTGGATTTTCTTTCAGATGCGTTCCTTTGAAAGGAAACTCTGTGTTGCTTTCCTACTAAACAATGAGAGCAAGTGTTTAAATTTATACCTTTTACGTTCGGTAAGTCTTGTCGTTTAGCAAGGATTTGAAGTCCTTTCTCGCTCATGTGCCCGAGTCTTCTATGCCAAAGATCAGTGGAAGAATCTTTTTCAACTGCATTCAATTCTCCTTTACACAGTTTTACTTGAGTCCTGTATAAAGTACAACACTTCTTTCCTCTTGCTATCACCATTGACCCTTTTGTGAGCTTCCACTTTCCATCACCAAAGTGACTGTGGTACCCTTCATCATCTAATACTCTGGTAGAGATTAGGTTATATCGATCGAAGATCTGGTATATGCCTCACATTCTTAAGAATCAATGTACTCCTTGTGCTCGTCTCAATTTTCACTTCTCCAATTCCTATGATTTTTGAGAAACCTAAGTTTCCCATCCTGACTTTTCCAAGGTCACCAGTTCTGTAAGAGTTAAAGAAATCCTTACATGGAATAGCATGATACGAAGCATCTGAGTCAACCAACCATGTTGTTTCTGGTTCTGATTCAGTCATAATTAAGCAAGTGTCTCCACAACCTGAGAGTAAGATAATGTCATCACCTGAGGCAACTACCGCAACATTATCTTGTTTTTCATCAGCCTTTTTATTTTCCTTCTTTGGTTTCCTGCAATCACTCTTGTAATGACCCATTTTTCCACAACCAAAACATCTAACTTCTTTCTTTGGTTTTGATCTCCCCCTTGACTTATCACGGTTACGAGGTTTTCTAGTTTTACCTCTCCCCCGTCTTTCTGTAACAAGTGCCTCTGAATGAGACTCGTCTGACGATGATTTCCTTCTTGTTTCTTCATTCAACAAACTACCTGTTACGTGATTCATACGCATTATGCCATCAGGAGCAGAATTGCTAAGAGACACCACCAATGTCTCCCAACTATCTGGTAAAGAATTTAGAAGAAGTAAGGCCTGCAACTCATCATCCAAAACTAACTTCATTGCAGAAAGCTGATTTACCAGACTTTTCATCTCATTCAAGTGTTGAGCAATTGAGGTTCCTTCTTTATATTGTAATTTTCCTAGCTTTCTGAACAAGTAAGCCTTTTTGGCAGCTGTCTTCTGATCATATAATTCTTCTAATTTCCTCCATAGACTAAAAGCAGAAGTCTCCGTCGATACATGGTGAAAAACACTAGGTTCTACCCATTTTCGAATAAATCCAACAACCTTTCGATCTAATACCTTCCAGTCTTCTTCATCTATCTTTATCGGTTTTGTACCATGATTTTCAATGGGTGCAGCTAGGTCTTTGCAGTATAACAAATCTTTCATTTTTGCTTTCCACATTAAATAGTTTTCTCCATCTAAATTAATCATGAGATTAGTATTCACTTCCATATTTCTGAACAATAAATCTAACCTTAGCTCTGGTACCACTTGTTAGAAAAAATAACCTAATTAACTTGTTCAGGAATATGAAGATAAATGATGCGAAAGTAAAAGTAGAGAAACCAAGATAATTTAACGTGACAAAAAACCCCTCCAAGATAGAAGGTAAAAAACCACGGGACCTAGTCCAGAAATCTTCCACTATAAAATAATGGGTTACACAAATCTTCACCAAACCTATGGTGGATAAACTAATTGTTCAAGATGTGTAGAAACACTCTTGGATAACAATTCTTCCCTAAACAAAGAGAGGATTAACCAACTCTTCAAGATGTGTTAAAACACTCTTAAATAACAACTCTTCACCAAAACTATGGTGGATAAACTGAACAAAGAAACAAAGAAACAAAGAAATAGAAATCTCTTACTCCTTAGGATTTGAACAAATCCTAGATTCCTAAAGGTTGAAGAAGATAACCACAAACTAAATTGCTTCACAAGATTAATAATCTTCTTGTCTTCAAACCAATATTCTTCTCTTTCAATCTCTCTTGAAAGAACTACTTCAGAAATCTCTCTTTCTCTGACTTCTCTTCGTTCTGGAAGTTGTTGTGAATAATCTCTTCCCTTTCATTTCCTTTTATAATGATAAATAGGGAGGTTTACCAATAGAAATAGGAATTCCTTTTTAGACTTGAAAAAATAGAAACTTCTATTTTTCCCCAAACAAGGAATAAGGGAAATCCTATTCCAACTAGGAGTCCTTTTATTATAAGGAGGGACCCCAACCCAACGTTCCTCCAGGTAAATATATTCCGTCTCAAAATTAACTTCGCTTTATGTACAAGATTTGGTTTACCTTGTTGTTTGATTCTAATACAAACATATCAAAAAATTGCAGAGTATGGAATGGGTGGTCAAGTTTCTATCATGGGCGATGTATATAGTTATGGAATTCTCTTGTTGGAGATGTTTACAGGAAAAAGACCAACAAACGACATGTTCAAAGATAGTCTAAATCTTCATGAATTTTGTATGAGGAGTTTTCCAAGTCGAGTTGTGGAGATAATTGACCCACTCATGTTGTTTCCAATAGCAGATGCAGACGATGTTATCCAAGAGGTTGAGGCAAGAGAAATAGAAGAAACCACACTTGTGCTAGACGTTCAACATAGACAGAGGAACAAGGATAACAGAATATATGAATGCTTGGTTGAAGTTATTAGAGTTGGCATGACATGTTCTAAACATTCACCGAGCGACCGGATGATGATGAAAAATGTGGTTAGTAAACTGCAAGATATTAGAAAATTGTTCTTCGAATTTGTTAGTGTCACAAAAACAAAAACAAGATAACATTAGAAGTTATATTCAAGTGTCAAGAAGTACGAACTTATGATTTTTAAGGTCAAATGTATTAAGACAATTGATTTGTTCAAAGAAGCCTTTTCTTTTTTATGTTCTTATCATATTGTGCTAAGAAAACTTTGAATTACTTATTGTGCTCATGGTAAAATATCTAAGACTTGTTGTAATATTTTCTTGTTGAAAATAATGCTACTTTGATATCTTAAATTGCACGGATGATTTTCTTTTTCAAGAGCACCAGACTTCATGTGGATGATTTTGAAGAAAATTGTGGGGTCTTTGGAAGTTCCGCCTCAATTCTATATTTCCCCAAGGAACCCCTCCCATAGTCAAGTAGAAAAAAAGGTTTAAAGAACATGTCGTATACATCCTTGTATACTGACTGTGTTTAAGTGGCTAATAGAACAAGATGCAATTTTATCTTCTTCTCCTTTCAGAAAGCCAGTGAATCAGAAAAATTACGCCTGGTCCTACTGAACGGTGCACAAAAGTGAACAGGGAGGTGTACTTGTATCATACTTAACTCCTGTCTGACTAATGGCGCCAAATCTGAAATCATGCCCATTCTTGACAATATTGAGGAAGATCAGATAACATGCAGTACGCATTGCATCACCCCAGAAGCTTTTAGGCAGCTTTGCTTCTGAGTGCATACATCTGATCCTCTCCACAATAGTGCGGTTCATGCGTTCTGCTACACCATTTTATTGTGGAGTTTTGGGAACTGTCTATTCATGTCGAATACCATGGGTTTTGCAATACTCTTCAAACGACCTGATGTATTCTCCTCCATTGTCAGTGCGAATGTACTTCAATGGTTTTCCTGTCTCCCGTTCTACCATGTTGTGGAAATTCTTGAAAACTGCAAGTACCTGATCTTTGGTCTTTATGGCATATGCCCAAACTTTCCTGGAAGCATCATCTATAAAAGTAACGAAATACAAAGCACCACCAAGTGTTTTAACCTTTAAAGGTCCACAAACGTCAGAATAAACGAGCTCCAAAACACTGGATTTTCTTTCAGATGCATTCCTTTGAAACGATACTCTATGTTGCTTTCCTACTAAACAAAGAGAGCAAGTGTTTAAATTTATACCTTTTACGTTCGGTAAGTCTTGTCGTTTAGCAAGGATTTGAAGTCCTTTCTCGCTCATGTGCCCGAGTCTTCTATGCCAAAGATCAGTGGAAGAATCTTTTTCAACTGCATTCAATTCTCCTTTACACAGTTTTACTTGAGTCCTGTATAAAGCACAACACTTCTTTCCTCTTGCTATCACCATTGACCCTTTTGTGAGCTTCCACTTTCCATCACCAAAGTGACTGTGGTACCCTTCATCATCTAATACTCCGGTAGAGATTAGGTTATATCGATCGGAGATCTGGTATATGCCTCACATTCTTAAGAATCAATGTACTCCCTGTGCTCGTCTCGATTTTTGCTTCTCCAATTCCTACGATTTTTGAGAAACTTAAGTTTCCCATCCTGACTTTGCCAAGGTCACCAGTTCTGTAAGATCTAAAGAAATCCTTACATGGAGTAGCATGATACGAAGCACCTGAGTCAACTAACCATGTTGTTTCTAGTTCTGACTCAGTCATACTTAAGCAAGCCTCTCCACAACCTGAGAGTAAGATAATGTCATCACCTGATGCAACTGCCGCAACATTATCTTGTTTTTCATCATCCTTTTTATTTTCCTTCTTTGGTTTCCTGCAATCACTCTTGTAATGACCCATTTTTCCACAACCAAAACATCTAACTTCTTTCTTTGGTTTCGATCTCCTCCTTGACTTATCACGGTTATGAGGTTTTCTACTTTTACCTCTCCCCCGTCTTTCTGTAACAAGTGCCTCTGAATGAGACTCGTCTGACGATGATTTCCTTCTTGTTTCTTCATTCAACAAACTACCTGTT
>BEHA01000588.1:136248-150930 GCA_002897215.1 Eschscholzia californica subsp. californica
GAGAATTCAATGGAGGTTCGAGGATGGAGATCCAGGCGAACGGAGGCTAAACAAGCAAAGAACCTAAGAAGATTAGATCTTTTAGGTTAGGGGCCATACTAGGATCATGTCTGCTTGATTTATTTTCTCGTGCGCATTTACTTATTTACGTTTTGTGTGGTGTATGATTATGTTAGAGTTCACAGTAATGCATGCAAACAAAAACGTAAGAGTCCCCAAAAGGAATTTTGAGTAATGCCTACCCAGATTAAGACACCTGTTGCGCCCTTGTTCATCGATGGTGGGTCATGCCAAAGCAGGGTGCCATCTTTTACCTCGGGACAATACGGGTAGACCTATGAAGAGGTCTACATGTCTAAATGGTTATTCTCAACGAGTCAGCAAAAGAGTTTTGGATTTCGAGGCAAAAGGATGAATTGAACACATAAGTGTTATTCATCAACCATGAGTCATATGAGATATGATCAGTAAGGAGTTACTCACCCAGGAGGGTGAAGTTAAGGGCAGTGCCAAAGTACGCTTAGCTTCACAGGAATGGGGTCTTGGAATCGTATTATTCATAGGGGGACGGTTTTTCATTGAATAATATGGCAAAAAGAGTTTTTGCAATGATAATAAGTTTTAGGATTTTGTTTTATTTTCTTTTAAAAGTAGAGGATATATGACTATTAGAAAATAGTTTTCCAACCTTCGTTCATTCCTTTAGAAGGAATTAAACGAAAATTATTTTCATGATTGGAAAGGAATCCGAGAAGCGTTCTCGAATTCGAAATAAAGAAAACGTCCGAGAATATATCATTCCTAATGTTCATTGTTTCTTCGGACGACTGAGGATATGATTATCCAAAGTCTTTTTGTGAACATCCATAAAATTCTTCTCTAACGTAGGGATTAATGATATGGATGCGTGCACAACCATTCGACAACTAAAGGAAGAGTTCCACTAGAAGTCGTGAATGGAGAGGATGGTGCCTCTAAGAAAGTCGTCTTGATAAGAACATTGAGGAAAAGTGAATCTAAGAAACGTTCTTATGATTCAGTTACCGAAAGAATATAAGAAGAGTTCTTATGATTCAAAAGGTTAAAGGGTCGATTTAAAAGTTTGGCTAGGCCATTCAAGGAAACTACCCTGAGTACCTGGAAGAGAAAAGAAAAGGAATTATGAATTCCGATTCTTGTATCTTTGTTAACTAAGTTAATTTAGCAAGTTTTGTAGATTCCATTCGTGGAAATAACATACTTGACTAAAAGAAGAAAGGATCCAAGAGGGAGCAGAAGCAAGAGTTACTAAGGATGCTGAAAGGGATCAAAGTCTTCTTTTAGACACTAATCTAGGTAGAACTTAATAAGAGTTATTATGTTCTTCTAGAAACATCAGATGTTTTAAAATAGTGCTAAATTAACGAAAGGTTCTTAGAGAACCAAGAGCATTAACAATGATACGATAGGCTATAATCAAAGGATTCGAAGAGGTCAACTCATGTTTTGTCATTAGTCAAATTGACATAAAACACATGAAGAAGATCCAATGGTATGGACTTCTAAGTCTAATGATTTTGAATCATACGACACATGTGAATTTTGTTCAACGTGGCCATTTGACAAAGTCACCTTTTAGAAAGGGAGAAAGGACTAGTAAACTAATAGTTTTTGTACATACAGATGTACGTAAAACTATTGGTACACTAACTAGAGTCAACCTGAATCCACTTGACGAAAATATAAGTCATTCGATTGGATCGAGATGATGAATATTTGAATCAAAAATTTGATGACCATCAAAAGAAGTTGAGAAATAGTTTCTCACCTTGCTCCACAAACACATCATATGGATGATGAGTCTAGTGGGAGTAATCGAACATGTGAGACATGAGTCGATCAATGATGGGTTAAAGCCAATCTTCCGAACACTTTTTGGGATATATTCTCAAAACGGTCGTTCATCCTAGCTAACCATATTCCGTCAAAAGCTGAAAAGACACCATAAGAGTATGGGTTTGGAAGGGTTCCAAAAGTGGTCTTTTCTGAAGGTCTATAGATATGAAACGTAAATGGTTTCCGAGAACCAAGTTTGCATATCAAGAAAGAATATTTATTTATGGGATAAATAAATATTGGGGATTCTTCCACAAGCAATCAGAGAACAAGGTGGTTGTTGCTCGTGGTGGTGTCTTCCTTGAAATAAGAGTTATTTCAAGAAGACAAGTGGGAGAAATATTAGATATCGAAGAAATTCGATCTGAGCAACAAACTGACACCGTTGCACCGATGTCAGAAGTCGCGATTCCTAACCATTCTGAGCCGATAGAAAAGGAAAGAGAGGAAGAGATGGTAGATCTCGGAGATCCTCCCGCGCAGGGCGAATGTGATTCGCATGAGAACCCTCAAGGAGTTGAGAGTGTCTCAAAGTTGCTCACACCCCTTATAGACCTTGAAAGCTCATAAATCTGTCTCAGAGGATGGAGATCCGGCTGAAGAAGAAAATGAGCTAGCTACACTGAAGCTGTGACGGAATCACTCCGAAATATGGCTTGGAGCCATATGATCAGAATAGTATCCATGTCTGAAATCGAGTTTGGAACTTGGTCTATTTTGCTTAAAGGAAGGGTTCCTGTTAAGTCCAAATAGGTTTTTCAAAGTGAAAAACAGACAAGGAGGGAAACATTGGTGTTTCCCAGAGCATGACCATAATGATCTATTACTAGCAAAGGAATGTGTACATGACACATTCAGGAGGAAGTTTACTCTTCTAAAGCTAGTGAGAATGCAAGCTTCAAAATCCATCAAGGGATTAAAGCGAGCAAGTAGGAGTTGGAATCTTCGATTCAGCAAAGTAATCAAGAGTTGTTTTCTTTGGGAATGAAGAGAAATCTTGAATTTAAGAAGTTCAAGAAGGTTAGTGGGAGTGACCCAGTTTTCTTTGGTCCGGTATGTAGACGACATACTAGAGATTGAGAACAACATTCTGATGTTGAAAACAGTTTAGAACTGACTCAATAAAAGGACCACATAAAGGTGAAATGCTTTTTGGGCACCAAAGATCTATAAAGATGGATCGAGAGGGTGATAAGACTTGTTCAAGAAAAGTCTTGAGAAGTCCAATGTGAAACACTCAAAAGGAGTATTTCTACCCAAGTCTCATGGCACACAACTTAGCAAGATTCAGAATCTGAAGGATTCTGATGAGCAAGAATGCATGAGAAAGATGGTTATGCAAAAGGCATAAGATCGGTCATGTGGGACATGATTAGCATTCGCCTCAACGTCGCAATGTACTTGGAGTACTTATGGTCGTCACCAATCAAATCCAGATGAGCTGATCTGGATCACACAATGTACTTGAAAAGAACTTGTGAGATCTCGGTATGAAAATAAAAGGTAGAAAAGTCATATGTTGCAAACTTCCAGAATAAGATGACAATCTTGACTTGGAAGAACAGTGAGCTGGAAAATAGTTAAAACTTGGGAAGTTTTAATTCAGTATGGCGATACTGAAGATTATCATTGGATGATAACAAACAAAATCCATATAGATTTGATCTATTAACTAAACTGTCACCTTGACTAAGTATGGTGGTAATACTAAGGTCATAGGCATTAAGCTTTCCTGAAAAGCTTAGACTGGTAAACTTGAGGGTGTAAGGAGTTACACGGGAAGGCTCAAGATTTACAAACTCTTATTATCAGAAATAATTTAATTATTTCGTCGTTAAATCATGGTTTAGTATTTAATTGACGGTCCAAAATAATGAGGAATTCCAGGTAGGTTTATCAGATACGTGATCTGGTAAATGGAACCCTACTAAGTGAACATGGAATAGATTCATTATTGAGTCCCTAGTCCAGGTCATTGCATGGACAACAATGACTCAAGAAGACTAGCATGGGAATTGACTGATAGCGCAGTTCCATGGGCTATAGGAATATGGTATTTAAGTCAATTACATGGATGTAGATTGGGGAATCTACATTGGATAACCCAAAGATGAGAGTTTTTTCAAGGAGTTGAAAAAGGCGTCACAAACTCTCATAGGCAAGATTGGAGAGATTCCGTAAACATGAGTGCTCCACTCATCTTATGTAAGGAATGTCGAACTTTGGTACTGTCAAACGCCGCGCCGTAAAAGGAGGTTATAAAGGCAGCATACTGGGGGAGACAGGATAGACATGAAGTTAAGTGGGAGTACAAGACTGGATGATGTCCTCCTATTAAGTTAGGAATAAGTATCTCCGGGCCACTTGACGAGAAGCAACTGGAAAATGTGTGGCCGCACTCAAATGGATTAAGAGTTAATCATTTGTATTGACAGTTGTTCTCTGGATCAAGAAAGTCTGAAACGTGTGACGTATCAGATGAGATACTAAGCGACATGGGAATCGAGCATTGCACTTGTTCTAAGTACAAGTGGGAGACTGAAGGATTTATCCGTTCGGTCTGAAGGAGATGTCCTTCCGAAGGAGTGTCCTTCGACCAAGGTGGCAATGCGATCAATTTGTCAGTTAGGATAACGATGACCACACGTAAAGATCATCCAGTCCGGTCCAATTAAGGGTCGTAATGCTTTGCTAGAAGCCAACTACGATCGTCGGATCAAGGAGTTGATTCGAGGCTAACATAGACCGGATCCTACAACGGGTTACACATAAGAGTGGTAACTTGATCGGAGAGATTTGACTAGACGGGAACTGGCTAAAGTTGGATGGGATTCAACTGGAAAGGCCGAAAGGGTCCGAATGGAGATTCGGGACAAGATAGAAGGAAGGCTCTTTGGGCCGGCCATGAGATGGCCGACCAGAGAAAGTGGGCCGGCCACATAAGGCCCATAGTGGGCTGCCCTGGCCGGCCACACTTAAGGGGATTATCAAAATACCCCAAAAAGGGTATTTTGGTAATTATCTTTTCTGTGACCCAGAAAATAGAAAACCTAATCTGAATGAGATTCTAATTAGGGTTTGTCTATATATTGGGTCAGTTGAGAACAGAAAAGGTGTGGATTTTTCTCTAAGGAAAATTATACAGCTCTCTCTCTCTCTCTGAATATACAGCTATTGGAGAGAGAGGAATATAGAGAAAAAGTTCCCATTCTATCAATCTAGTCAAGAAGAAGAGTTCTTCTCAACCTTCTAGTAAGTCCTAGCAGTCTGAAAGGAAGGGAGATCAAGTCTATTCACTCGGTGTCTCAAGTAGAGGAGCTACAGTTGGAGATCTCGATCTTTGCATGCGATTGGAATGGTTCGAGGGAAAAATGCGTTAAGGTATTTATCCCTCTCTAGTTCATTGATTAGTTTATGCATGTCGATCCTGGGCAATCTAGTGTTAAACATGAGATGTTTGAGATTCCGCTTACAACACTAGTTAGTGTATAGGATACACAAAACCCTACACGCACCACAAACATCAATAGTTTAATATATCCTCAGTTATAAGTGTTACATATATCGAGAGATATCAATATGCCCACCAAGCAAGGCAATATAACAAGATAATTCTTCTAGCTTATCAATATCACGACTGAATAGGGCCTCAGTCGGTGTCACCTACTACTCGGCTAGGAAGAACCTGTAGGACTTTGTTAGTGTGTAGGCAGGCGGCGTCTTATCGAATAGTTGACTGATGCAGTGTACACATGGATCCACGTAATACCCGGTAAGAACTTTCTTTACTCTCCCTTATCATCGTCTATCGAGCTAGCTTGTGATCTCAAAATGCATCGAATAATAAATCCCATCCAAACAATGATACGCTTAGAATAAGCATGACTTACCCGGACGACTAGGCATCGTCGTGTAGCAGAGCCATATACCGACGACGATACAACTATCTCATCTTAAAGAACGTCATACTTCTGACCAGATCTGACGCTACCTCGCAACGTAATTCATTAACCTATCAAAAAATACCCAAACATATCCATCAACATATAATAATATTAAATGATCTGAGTGGCTCCCAAAGCCACAAAAGCAAAGCCCTCCTAACAGGTAACATCCACCAAAAGAGAAGAGCGTTCTTGTGTATCAAGGTAGGGTATATCCTGTTTAAAGCCAAACTTTTACAAGCTTTCACTTTCAGGGGATTAAGCATTTTCTTATTAAGAAAATTCGGGTAAACACCCTCTTTCATTTCGGCGAAAACGTTGTAAGTATCAATCACAAGTCATAACAGAATTCAAACCACACAGACTAGTGGCTTAGCAGAATAAATAAACAAACATGACATTGGGCCAGTCCCCTAATCACTCAAAGGGTCGGAATACCCCAACTCCCATCCTCTCTCGGACCCTATTCTGGGTAAACTGAAATGCTCGTAACCAAACGGTTGCCCATGCGTCGAGTGCAACTCTTAACATAATTCATGGCTAGTCCATAACAGAAAAATAAATAAGGAGACCAACCAATATCTGACGTCAAACAATCATTCCACGTAACACAACTCAAACGAAAAGATAAGAAACTACAAAAAAAGAAAAGATAAGAAACTACGAAAATAAAGAAAGAAAAACGTCTAAGTTAACAAATAACACTAAAATAATGAACAAAACAAGCAAACAATATCCAAACTACTAAACCTATCCCCGGCAGCGGCGCCAAAAACTTGATGGGCCTAAAAGGTTACCCTAAAAGGTCTCCACCCGCAAGTATACGGGTGTCATGTAATAACCCGGTAAGACCGGGATCGATCCACGAAGATAGGAAGGTGATAAAGATATCAAGAGAGTAAAGTCCACAGGTCTAGGTGTCACTGACTAACTTAGACTAAAAACGGAAAGATAACAATTTGGGTTTTCAGATTGATTTAAGATAAAGAAATAAATAAAACTAACTAAACTAAAGGTGAGAGATTCGGGAAGAGTCGAGCAAGAATAAAGTGAGGAGGATACTTCGATCCACAAAATCGATAATGACTAGTACTAATAATCTATAAGCATGAAAAGTTAGTTAACTTCACCCATTTACTTGGATTGGTCAACGAACTCTTTATATTACTTAGATTCTAGAACATGAATGATCTAAAATCTGGAAGATGTTATCACTGAAAGCAATAAAACTCATTTATCACATCAAAACATGTTTCACGAGTATCCGAATACAAAAGCTAGCTAGACATGGTGGAACCACATAATAAACGAGAAGATAATAAAGAAAGACATGAGTTAAGGTGAAAATCTCCTTATTTCGGTGAGGCGTGAGACTAAGATCGACAAGAAATATATGTGTTTAAGTGTTGTCGATCTCCTTGTAAAAGAATGCAAGAGTCCCCTTAACAGTGTACAATAGGTGTCCTCTCAGCAGAACTTGACCTCCCCTTAACGACAGTGTCTTCTTCTTACTCAAAACAAATCCACCATGAAAGCTTAACCTAGCTTTCTCTCACTAAAAATTCGGCACTAAAGCAAAATCAAATCATATGGGAAGCAAGACAATCATACATGGAGTAAAAGCCCTAAAGTTTCCGGTCAAAATAATGGCCGGAACTAGCCCAAATTGCTCCGGAAAAGTTCTGTTTTTCCGGCCAAGAACTTGAAGTTCCAGGCAAGAAATAGTGTTGTCCCGAGCTGTTGCTTCAACCGAGCAGCTGCTCGTGCTCTTCTCTGTCCCGTACCAGCGTCCCTTAGCAAATCCGAGCTGTTGTTGACGAGCTATTACTCAAAACGGAGCTGTTCTAATGGCAGCAAAAATCAGAGCTATTGCAGGCCGTTCCGTGCTGCTGTTGTTGCGGCTAGACTGAGCTCCCTTGCTGTTGTCTTGCTGGCTAAAGCCTTGGCCGGCCTTGAGTGATGGCCGGCCGCCGGCACTCCTTTCTTTTTCTCTCTCACGGAACTTCCCTTCAAAACCCCAAACCCTAAAAACCTAATGGAGAAGATGATGTCGACCCTAGCTTTTTGATAAGGGAAATTTTAAAGGCAATGTGTTTTTCTGTTAAAGGCAATGTATTTTGCTCCTAAGACTTGGTCAAAAGAAGTAGACCAAATTTGGTTAAAGGCAATGTCATTCCTTTTATTTTCCGGCAAAAACTACCGGTCGGAAATTAAAACATCGCCAGCCTGCAATCTAACGACTAACATGAAATTGACACGAAAATCTTCCTTCTTCTTCATCTTCCTTCTTCTTCTCCTTCTTCTCTTTTCACCTTCAACTCTGTATATTAATACTCTCATCATTTCTAGAGAGAGAGAGAGGGAGAGTGAGTTTTAGGAAGAGAAAATGATGTGATTCAGTTGGAGAGTATTGCAAAAATAAACAAATCGAAAGTAAGATCTCTGAAGAAATCAAGAAAAAAACCCTTATGCAAAGATGGTAAAAAGTTCAACCATTAGAGTCAAAGATGAGCAGTGAAAGGTTACATATTTAATTGATAGGACTCAGACTTGCAGATCAATCTGGATGCAAAAGTTTTTCATGATCTTCATCAATTAAACCTACCAGGTCTTCTTTATTTTATTTACTCTCTCTTTCTATCTATTTCTTCTTCTATTACTCTCATTGTGTAGATAGATATTGGTAGATCTCTGGTTTGACTTTGTTCACGTGAATTAATGGATCTGAATCTTCCAGGATTTTGATGGTTTTGTTTATTATGTTCATTACTGAAGAAGATAAGATATCTATTTCTGTTTCCTTTGATCATAAATATGAATCTCGTCACAGTCTAATTGATTTTAAATCTATGTCGATCTGTCCAACAAGTTTCGAAAGCAAAGTTCATCTTATAACAAACCAGAAACAAATCTGGTTCCTCTTAAAACTAGACGTTTCCGGCGAAGGAGATCCCCTTCGCCGAAGACAGAGAAGAGAGAGAGAGAGAGAGCAAAAAGAGAAGAAGGAAGAGGGAGAAGACGAGAGAAGAAGGAAAAGGAAGAAGAAGGAAGATGGAGAATTTTTTCCTGTTCTAGGTGTGAACGCCGACCGGTTTTTTAGGTGTGGACGCCTGCCGGAATTTATCGCCGGCAACTTGACGACGTGAGGGCAAATGTTGGTTGCGATATTGCCTCTTAAACGCACATTGCCTTTAACCGAATTAACGATTGCCTTCAGCGAGATTGCCTTTAACAACTTTGAGCATTGCCTATAAAATCTCCTTTTTTTTTATTTGAATTTGTCAACGGGTTAATGTGCCCGACACTTACAATAAATAAACGGGTTGGAGGTCCCGACCCTAAATAAAAGTAATGGAAACAATACTAACAACTGCAAAAAACAAGCAAAGGAAATAAAGTATGTCCTAGCTCTCACGGTACTACTTCATGTTTCTGATTCTAATTATACCATTTTTATCTCCTTTTTGATACTCCCTTCATCAGATTTCTTTCTTTCCTCATGGACCCCCAAATACAAACCCTTGACTTGGTAAGACTATCTTTGACTTGGGCTTAGTAAGAAGGGTGCTCATAAACTTCTCCTTTGGTCTTCTTCCTTAGGCTTTTGGGCCTTGGATTTTGGGCTCCATTAAGTAACCAAGGGGTGCCTGCATAATTGTTTCTACTTCTTCTAATTTTTAGAAAATACAAAAATGTCCTTCGGCTTCTTTTTTCCGTAACTTTTCTGTCTCGACTCCGATTCGACTTCCGTTTTCACCGCCGGACTCACCCTTGACTCTACTTGCAGTCTAACCTCTGATTTTTCTCAAAATGAACAAAATACCCCTGGTGCTCTTTCCTTCCTGTCTCTTCCACATGAGATGAAAATGTGATAAATGTTCCGTTTTGTTCCGAATGAAGCGTCAAACTCCAAATAAGGTACCTACCAAGAAAAACTTATAAATAATAAGAAATAAAACCTGAAAAAAACTAACTCATCGAAGTTAAGTGATCCAAATGTGGCATTTTAACGCCACATCACACGCCCCACGCGGACCCCCTGGTGATAATAGCGTTGGTCGCTAATTGGAAAATAAGGCGCATTCTAATCGACACCGGAAGTTCCACAGAGATCATAAGTCGGGCGTGCCTCCAGAAACTCCAGGTGAGAGCGTTTCACACCGAAACTTATGATCATTATTTAACAGGTTTTGGCGAAGATCGAGTACGAGCTGGGGGATAAGTTACTTTGCCCATACTTATCGAGGAAGGGGCGACCTGCAGAGCATTGATGCTAGAGTTCGTGATCATTGACAAGCTACATGCGTACAATATTATCCTAGGAAGGATTTTCTTGAGACGGTCATGAGCTGTGATCTCACTGAACCACCTAGCCATAAAATTCCCGATCCCAAGATCGAACCTTGTGGGAACAGTAAAGGGAGACCAGACGGTCGCAAGAGAATGCTACGCTAGCTATCTCGGCTCAGCATTGTCGACGACAAGCAGTGGTTCCCACCTTGCGAGCACCGGAAAAGTCACCGACTTCAATCGCCCCGTGAACATGCAGGAGTAGCGCCGCCAAGGTCAGTATTGCTCCCCAACCTCACACAGATTATCTATATATATATTATCATTATTTTAGCCCTTAGGCAAGAAAAGTAGCGCTACTAGCTACATATTTTACCTATATATATTACTATCTTAGCCGTTAGACAAGAGAAGTAGCGCTAGTAGCTACATATTTTACCTATATATATATTACTATCTTAGCCGTTAGGCAAGAAAAGTAGCGCTACTAGCTACATATTTTACCTATATACATATATTATTATCTACGCCATTAGGCAAAAGAAGTAGCATTACTAGCTACATATTTTATCTAACAAAATAAAATATATTTAACAAAAAGACTATGAAAGGAGGAGTCCTGGTTAAACTCATCTCGCTCTGAATCTAGCAGGTAGCCCTGACAGCGAAATCCACGACCAGGGGACCTAAAGGCAGCCTTGGTAGCGAAAGCAACGACGAAGGGCCCTAAGTTGAAAACAACCCTGCTAGCGAAAGCCACGACCAGAGAGGTCTAAGGAGAAGTCCTAGTGAAACTAGTCGAGCTCAAGCCGACGAAACCAGCTTTTGTAGCGAAAGCCACGACCAGGGGTCTAAGGAGAAGTCATAGCTAAACTAGTCGAGCTCAAGCCGACGAAATCAGCTCTGATAGCGAAAGCCACGATCGGAGGTGTAAGGAGAAGTCCTAGCTAAACTAGTCGCGCTCAAGCCAACGCGACCAGCTCTGGTAGTTCAAGCTACGCCCAGAGGTTGAAGGAAAAATGTTAAGACCAAGCTAATAAAACAACCCTGGGAGCGATAGCCATGATCAGGGGCATAAGTTAGGCTAAAAATCACTATGATTTACAGAGCCACGCTAATTCGGGTTTTATTTTGCAGAAGGAAATAGATTAAAGCATGATAGGTTAGGTCTAACTCTTCTTAATCTTTTGCAGAAGCGATCATTCAGAGCATGCATAGTAAGTTTAGGAATGCATTAGTAAGATAAGGTCAGATTAACTATAATCAGTGTCTTGTTTATAAGTTTGTACAGCTACAGGATGTAGATCAAAGATGAAAGCAGAAGCAAAAAGCCATCCCATTACCAAAACCAGAGCAAAATCATGACATTGTTTGAAGTAGCAGGAAAAAATAAACAAGAAAAACAAAATACGAGTCAAGAGAAATCACGACTGAGCTTCAAAGGGAAAAGACTTGAGTTGGTCGCCGGAGTTAGGACGAGGGATCGAAAAAGTCGAGCCGTCATCGGAATCATCATCCACCGGAACCATGGAGGTGGCCGCCTCAACATCCCACTCATCGTCACTGAAGGGAAGTCATCCTTCAAACCCCGATCAGTTGTTACAACATTAACATACATGGCCACTCGATCCTTGTCGATGTGACGCAGAGGAACAGAATCCTTCGGGGAATAGAAGCGACGAGCCGCCTCCCAAGCCACCTGAAAACCCGACTTGCGCTGCTTCCTCTGAATAGCTGAGAATTCATCCCCACATTTAAAAGAAGCTATCGCCTTTTTTCGATTCACCTCAACCAGCTTAAGGACGTTCTGACGCGAGAGCCTTAGGGAAGATTTATCCTTCTCCCTCTGAAGAACCAAAGCGGCCTCTTTCTCCTTAAGAGCTTCAAGTTGCTTTTCCAATACAGAAAAATAATCATCAGACTGAGAGGACTAGAGAGCAGCGCTGACCCGAGTTTGCTCTGTCTCCAGCTTCCACGAGTCCCGCTCAGCAGAGGCTACATTCAGATCACTGGCCAACATTTCAGCTTCGACTTTATGAGATAAAGCCTCTTGATCAGCCTTCTAAAGCTAGGCCTCCAGCTTTTCGATTGAGGACAGGTAGGACGCAACATCATTAACTTGAGAGTACTGAAAAAGAAGAACGCAAACATATCGATAAAAGAAAAAGAAAGAGGGGAAGAAGAAGACTGGAAAACAGAGGATGCAGGCCAAAATACCCCATTCTGGAAGAAGTAATAAAAACCATCGATCAAAGATATCACGTGACAGGGAAGACCCTTGGGGAAAGTAGCCAGTTTAGTAGATAAACCGATAAACACCGGAGCTTTACCCTTGTCCGCCGAAGAGTGGACGCTAGCCCTAGTTCTGGAAGCAATGGCACCGCCCCTGAGCAAGGGAAGAACACTAGGGGAAGAATTGATAGGGACCGAGGGAGAGGTCGGACTACCAGGCTCGCAAATAACAATGCCAGCTGAGCTCCGGCCGACCACAGATTTAGTGCGTGACTTTTTGACACAAGAAGAAGACGGAATATCTTCTGCCCTATTCTGTTTTTCCAACGAAGCTGAAAAAGAAGAAGGAAAACAAGAAGATCAGACACATAAGGAAATACTGAAAAGAAAAGAAGAAGCATATCCGACTGGAACTCACCAAGAAGAGAAGGAAACATCTTTTTCTGATAAAGAGCCTGTAGATCAGTGACGCCTTCAGGCATGAAACCCTCTCCCCCCCTATCCAAAGCGATTAAAGCTTCAAAACAGCTAACATCTCCCTCATCAGGGATGATTTTTGGACGAACATGGGCAGAACTGGATGCACGAAAATCATAGTCCTCAGTTGCAAGAGAAGGACGAACAAAAAGGAATCTATCCTTTTAAACCTTAGGGATATTCGGAGCAGAGAAGAATGGACCGACACGAGAAGAAAAATAATGCCAGCACCGATTACTGGAGTTAACAGAAAAAATCTTGTCAAAAGCATAAAGACTCGCTTTCTCACCATGATGAAGACAGAGGAAGTAAAACGCCATGATAGTCATTACGGCATTAGGACTCAGTTGAAATAGTTGTAGCCCTTAATGGTTCAGCAAGTCAACAAGAAAGAGAGGGAAAGGAACCACCAACCCCAGATTGAAGAAGACCTCGTATACACCAACGCGGCGGTCATCAGTAAGGTAAATCTTGTCTTTGGGCGAGGGAAGAAGGAGTTCAACAGTGGCTGAAATCGCATGAGTATTTCGAAGAGCATCGATCTCCTCTTGAGTCATCCAACTTGTGAAACGATTTTGGCCGGAGAAATCAGCGGCAGAAAAAGGAGTCGCCATTCTCTTCTAGAAACAGAAAAGAAGAAGATTATAACTCAAGAAATGAAGAACTGACTAGACGAAGAAAGTAAAGAAGAAAATATGAGCAAATCCAGAGGCTTAAATAAACTCAGCTTGAGGGTTAAGGCTAACGCACACCGGACCAGTAAGAAAAAGACACGCGGCAGGAGTCACAACTGGAAAAACCCTAACAATTCTTCAATCAATGGCGAGAGACAATCGACGGTCCGGATTAGCCAAAGACGGCGTTAGGAATTAATAGAACCCTGGGGAACGCACATACTCTCCCACTAGCAAGATGCCACGTGTCCATGCATGCCGAAAGCGCTGCCTTGAATAGTAATCCAAAAGGATTAGTGTCGAAAATAGGCAGTCAAAAGATCAAAGACGTGACGTCACAGAATCACGCATGGAAAAGAAATCAATTACTTCAGCAGAAGACGAGACGTGTCTCGGGATTACAAATCACGTGTCAAGACAAAACATAGTTGGGATGGCTCTGGCAAAAACAACGCTTCGTGAGAAAGGATCTCCACTTAGCAGATACCAATCAGCTCTGGAAAATCAACACAATATTGAGCTCCACTAACTAGCCCTGGTCAAGGTAAGACCCAAACAGTTTCTCGATACAACTCTGGGACAGGTATTACTCTCAACTTCAGGCCTTCAAATAAAGTAAAAAACACACGAGTTACTTCTACTTCTTAGTCTCTTTACTTTCAACTAAGGAGTGGCGGGACTCATGATGATGCATAAAATGTCCAGACATTGATTAACGTCTGAAGAGTCAAGATCAGACCTGAAGTCTCTTGGAACGATTCGGCTTAAGGCAGCATGACAGCTAAACACCTGACGGTCCACCATACGTTCCCCTAACTGGGAGGTCGGTCGGAAGAAATCAGCTCTTCACTAAACGCCCTTGGCATGAATAGATCAGCCTTGGGATCTTAAAAGGAATAAGAGGGGTCTCCACAGGTTCGACCCATATCTTACGCCCAGAATTGGAGAGATATAAGCGCTGCGCGACCTAACGACTTAATCCCGGACTTTCTAAAAAGATCTCAGTTGGCCTCACATTTTGAAATGTTTAAGCCCGATTGGAATCCACGTATCTAGAAGCGGAAACTTCTCCTTTGAAGTCTATCACTCCGGCAAGATATATACAAAGTATCCTTGAACTTAGGAACTTTCACTTATCAAAGATCCGGGATAGACTCGAAGAGAAACCCTAGATACGCAAAAGAGGTAAC
>BEHA01000588.1:150940-166164 GCA_002897215.1 Eschscholzia californica subsp. californica
GACCACCGCCTCATCACCGCCACTAATCACAGTCGGTTTAACTTCGCCTATAAAAGGCCCCCCACTTCGTCCTTCACAGGACACGATCTCTTCACTCCGGAAAGATCACCCTATAATCAGAGTTCTCACAACTCGCCCCCCAAAAGGATCATCAATATGAGCTGGAGCAAAGGAGCAAGGAGCAAGGAGTAAAAGAGTAGAGCAGAGAAGCAGAGCTGAACAGAGGGATCTCTCCTCTCCAAACAGAATATACCATCATAACGGAGGCTGTCATGCATCAACTCCTTTTTTCATGCTAATTTAACCAGGAGCCAATTTTCGACATCATCAATCTCCAAGTAATTCGATCACGAAGGACATTACCGAATATAGAACGATAACCAACCAATGTCCGATTTTCACATGTGACCAATTAAAATCTGTAATTTCTCGAAATCTATCAAATAAGTTGTCCGAAATAACCGAAACAATTATTTGAAACCAAATCCTAAATATAACTAGCTTTGCTGCGTTCTGACTCGTGTGATTCTTTGACTCGAAAAATCTGGATGTTGCAAGTCCAATGTCTAATGTCATTTGGATTCTTGTTTATAGTATAGTAAGAATATTATGAATTAAGTGTGCTTTCAGTGTGTTTCGAAGTGTTGGGATGTGTCACATATCATCATGAAGCAATTGCCTAACTGTGTTAAGTGTTGACCAATAAGATTTAGTGATAGGTGGAGGAAAGTGAGGTATCCAATTATGATTGCAAATGTTAATATTCATACCTTTGTGAAGCTTCCTGATAGAATAAGAATTAATAATACAAAAAGTGTTATAAATTCCTTTCCAAAGCCAAGAATTATAAGACTATAAGTCCATGAAATTTCCTATTATGACATTACTTCGCTTAAAGTAGAAGAGCCCATCGCTTAGGTCTGGAGGTAAGAAGTTTCCAAGCGATCTTAGCCAACATGGCAGTGTTATCAGTTTCATGAACATGTATACCTAAACCTCCATGAGAATTTTGTTTACGTATGGTATGCCAAGATTTAGTGTGAACTTTATTCTTGTTTCCCCACCAAAATTCACATTGAGCCGCTTCAAGTTTCCTGTAAATGTGTTTACAAAGTTTGTAACATTTCACATGGTACTTCGGACTGCAACAACGATTGTGTTAACCGCAATTGTTCGAGCTGCTAGAGGAAGTTTATTCTTCCAATATGACAATTTTGCAGCAATTCCACGCAATATAGAGCTAAAAGTATCGATTTTCATTTTCTGAATGAATAATTTAGATCCTAAGTGTTTATCATTAAGGTCCATTTTTTTACTCTCATCAAACTACTGATAATTTTAAGAAACTTCTTAGGTGTGTTATTGCTAAAAAAAGACTTCAGACTTGGAAAAAATGAATAATTTAGATCCTAAGTGTTTATCATTAAGGTCCATTTTTTTACTCTCATCAAACTACTGATAATTTTAAAAAGCTTCTTAGGTGTGTTATTGCTAAAAAAAGACTTCAGACTTGGAAAAATGTATAATCTGACTAGAAATCATGCAGAAAATGTGTAAAAATATGCTTTAAAGTTTTATAACATGTAAATCATCAACAAATATTAAATAGTAATACTGATAGATGAATGTGGTATTTTGAGTCCTATAAATTGACCGCCTTGTGTTTTATTATTTAATAACCAAGAGAGTGCTTCCATAGATATCAAAAAGAGAAATGGGGAAAGAGGATCTCCTTGGCGAACACCTCTACAAGGATTAAAACATGAAGTTGGTCTACTATTAATAAGGATAAAAGATGAACCAGTAGACAGATATTGATAAACTAAATTACACCAATCATTTGAGTGACATAAAACATGCATGATATCAATGATCAAAGACTATTCTACTCGATCGAAGGCTTTTGACATGTCCAATTTTAATCCAAAGCAAGATTTTGCACCATTCACATACTTGAATGAATGAACTAATTCATGAGTCATTATGATATTATCAGCTATGTGCCTACCAGGGATGAATATAGTTTAAAAGGAGATATGACATCATTTAACGTGTTTTAAATTTATCTGCCATTATTCGAGTTATAATATGTGGTGTTAAGTAAACTAATCAGACGAAAGTCATTTGGTGTTTGAGGATTTTTAGTTTTAGACAATAGAAAAATGTGTATGTCATTGATATCAGGTTGAATTTGTTTATGTGTGAAAAATGAGTTACCATTTTATGAATACTATCTTTAATAATGTCCCAATTATGTTGAAATAAAAATGGCGGGTAGCCATCCAGACCCGGGGCTGCCTCGGGTATAAGTTTTTTTAACTGCTGATGAATTTCTTCAAGATTCAAGCACATCGTTAGGAACTTGTTTTGGTCGTCCGAAATAACAAGTTGAAATAAGTTTAACATGTTATCATTTTCAGATAGATAATAAGTGATAATGATATTTTAAAGCAGTATAAAAAATGTCATGAGTACCACTCATAAATCAGGCAGAATGTTATTAAAGTTCTTTACACTTAACATTTGATTAGTATGGCCTCTAGCTAAAGCTTTAAGGTAAAAAATTTAGTATTACGGTCTCCTAATTTAATGTAATCATCTCAAGATTTTTTCCTTTAAAAACCCTTCTTTTATAATATATTGAGTTCCAATTTCTTGTTGGATGTGAATAATAATGTTAAGATCTTTTTGGATTTGTAATATGCTTTAATCAAAGACTCGAGCTTAGAGTCGATGAAACCAAAAATTGTGCAATTCCAACGTTTCAACTTATTTGCTAGCTTTTGAAGTTTAATGTTGACCCCATGTATTTTTAAGTTAAAAGGTTCAAGCTTCTTCAATAAGCTTACTGCATGAAGGGTCTTGGAACCAAGTTCTATAAAATTTAAATGGCTTAGGAGATTGCTTGATTTTATAGTTTTTATGTAATAAATTTCAGGGCATAATCCGAGACAACTTTTTCCAATTGAACAAGCTTACTATGAGGTAAGTCTGAATCCAGAGGGAGTTAACAAGACTACGATCTGCACGTTTGTTTATTGTCTACTAGACCAAGTAAAAGGCTCTCCTATATAACCTAAATCTTTAAGGCCCAGTTGTTTTATGATATTAATAGGGCGAGGATTAGATCCAATTTGATAAGCCCAAAAGGAAGAACCATGTTACGGGCGCGTGCAATGGGCGCGTGCAATGAGCGCGTGCAATGGGCGTGCAGGCCCAACCTGAAGGAGATATCCTTCGACCAAAGATGCAGTGCGAGCAATTTGTTGGATAGGAAAATTGGTGAAGAAGATCATCAAGACTGGACGATTTAGGGGTTGTAGAGTTTAGTTAGAAACCAACTACGATCGTCGAATTACGATGTAATTCCCGGCTAACTTCGACCGAATCCTACATCGGGTTACACATAAGAATGTCTACCTGATCAGATGATATGACTAGAGGGAATGAGACATATAATCATGGGAGGGTACCATAAACATGTCTCATAGGCCTAAAAGAAGTTTAGCCAAAGATAGCACAAAAGGCCCAAAAGAGGGGTTTTGGGCCGGGGGCAAAAGGGAGATCTTTTTGGGCCCGGATTGGGTTCGGCCTTGGCTGGCCGGTTCCCCTAATTTGGGTAAGTTTGGACGGCCACAACTTAACGAAAGTGAAAAATAGAAACTAGTTTCTATTTTCGACTATTTCCTTAATCTTATTCAAAAAGGACTTTTTAGGAATCTAATTAGGGTTGGACTCTAACTTAGAACTCTATATAAGGTCTCTTAGGGACTTGAATAAGGTGTGGAATTTTTCAATGAGCTTTCTTACTCTACCACATCAAGTAGAGAATAGAAAGTGAGCTAATTCTCAACCTATCTAACTAGTCAATAAAGAAGAAGGTGTTCTTCATATCAAACCACCATTGGAGTTCTAGCTAGCTACAAGGTGGGAGATCAAGTAGATCATTCGGTGTCTTGAGTAGAGGAGAAACACGTGGAGCTTTTGGTCTTCGCATTCGGTTGGAAAGGTTCGAAGGAAAACTAGACATTAAGGTAATCCTAAACTTTTAGTTAAATATTAACTTATGCATGATGATCCTGGGAATGATAGTTTTAGACATGAGATGTCTAAGATTCCGCTTAGAACACTAGTATGTATCATAACCCAACAGTGGTATTAGAGCCTTTTGCAAATAGCTAATTTTTGCTAAGTTTCAGACTAATCCATGATTGATTAGATAAATAGCTATGTCAAAAGCATTTTGAACTTCAATTTGATGATTTTGAATAAGATTTAAAAGTTTTCAAATTGATTTTCAAAGTTGATGATTAAAAAGAGTTTCAAAAGATTCGATTTTGATTGATTTCGGTATTGAAAAGTGTTTTCAAAACATTTGATTTTCATTGATTTGTGTAGTTGGATGATAATCAAATTTTGGTTTTTAGAAGTTACGAAAAAGATGGACAACAACTTTGAAAGCAAAAGAAAAAAAACTTAAAGTTTTCAAAATTTAGAAGTTTCCAAAAGTGCTGGCCAGGACGCATGCTGGACCCGTCCTTACCAGACGCGTCTGTCTGTCTTGGTCAGCAGACCGAGACATCTGCTTCTCGGGTCAAGGGTGCATCTAGGTCGCGCCCCAGAGAAAGGCAGGCGCATCTCAGGTCGAGGGCACGTCTGGGACGTGCCCCAGAGCCCTCGAGATGTGTCTCGGACATGACTCGAGTTAAGGGCGCGCCCAGGTAACTCAGACGCGTCTCGGACCAAGTCCGAGACGTCTAGAAGCTTCCACCAGATGCGTCTAGGACCGAGATGGCCTAGGTGCTTCGGCCATAGGGAGTCTCGGACTAGGGACGGGCTAAGGAGTCTCGGACTTGATCTGAGACATCCCAAAGGCTTGGCCTTAGGCCAGACGCGCCTGGGCCATAGGCCAGCGTCCTGACCAAGTGTTAGGACGCGTCCTTAGCCTGAGCTGAAACCGAGATGCATCTAGATGCGTATGATCTCGGCCAGAACGTGCTGGGCACAACCAAATGCACTCGGCCTTGAGCCGAACCTATGCACCACCCGAGTCTCTTTTAGGCCAGACCACCATATTAGGCCTTGACTTTAGGGTCTTGGGCCTTGACTGATGGTTGTCCCGGGTTATTCCGAATTTGACTTAGGTTCATGGGTCAGAATTTTATGGGTCTTGACCCGAGTTGTGGTTTTTCTGACAAAAGTCTAATTTTCTCCCGGTCCCACCCAAATATTACCGAAATTGTTTTAGGCCATCCGAAGGCGCGAAACAGGTTTTTCTTAAATTTGATTTGGGAAATCATTAAGAATCAAACCATATTTTTCCAAAATTAACCCGGGCACTTCAAAAGCCCAAATAGAGTTTTTCTTAAACTTGATCTTAGAAATCATAAAAGATAAAACTGGAACGCACCATTAGTCGAATTCTTCGAATCTAGACTTAAGGCTCGTAATGTTACATAGAAATGTCGATAAAAGTATCTCCCAGATTATCATGCACATATAATTGTTAGCCTTGAATTTTATATGAATGCATGTGATGTGAATGCGAGAATTAGTATGGCCATAGAAAGTTATTTCTTTCATTCTTGTTTTAAGCACGGATGGATGCAGATTTTAATAATTTTAATTTCAAGTTTATACGATCTGCGTATCGTTTGAGTCTTGTAATTAGAGTTTAGGGTTTATGATTCCATTGAAGAAGTTCAAGGATGGGGATCCTAATTCGAATGGGAGAAATCAATTGAGGTTCAAAGATGGCGATCTTGGCGAAACAGGAAGAAATCCAAATAAGATTAGATCTTTTAGGACTAGGGCCATACTAGGATCCATATGTGTTTGATTTACTTTCTCGCGCGGATTTACTTATTTATTTACGCTTTACGTCGTGGATGTTAGTTAGGCTAAATAGTTTACTATAACGCATACCAGACTAAGCGTA
This sequence comes from Eschscholzia californica subsp. californica, assembly GCA_002897215.1. Lineage (NCBI taxonomy): Eukaryota > Viridiplantae > Streptophyta > Magnoliopsida > Ranunculales > Papaveraceae > Eschscholzia > Eschscholzia californica. Next base: position 156,879 of record BEHA01000588.1, read on the forward strand.
AAAGTCCCTAAGGGTCCGTTTGATGCGTTAGAATGTGTGAGTAAGAAAACCCCTCTTTTTTTGATGTGTAAGAAAATGAACTCTTTCTCTTGTGAATTTGAATTTTAGGTGTTTGGTTGGAAGTAGGAAAATTAAGGGGTGCCTGTAAAATGTGATGAGAATTTGGGGTTTCTTTAGAAAGACTAGGTGGGGTGCTTTTAGACCCTTCATCTTCTTCTCTTCCCCAATTTAGAGAGAGAAATAAGAGAAACTATTGGCAGGAAGATCACTACCCATTTTTTTTGTATAATCAGAAATTGAAACAAGATACACAAAATAATAATTTAATAAACAATTGTATATAACCCGGAGTTCATAAACAATAACTCAGATTACAATAAAGAATGGAATAAAAAAAAACCTAAAAGAAATTGTGTAAACCATACCTTGATTCAGAATTGTATAAACCTAAAACCTAAAACAAAGTTTGGCCGAACGAATGCCGAGTAAAACACCAATTTTCGAATTGTATAAACGATATCATGATTCAGATGGGGCTACGGAGTTGAGAAAGATGGGGGTTTGGTTCAAAATTCATTCTGATGAAGATCACAAGCGGGATGAAAATTACTTTGGCTTTCTTGATTTTAAAAAACTACTTTGGCTTTCTTGATATATCTCAAAATTACTTGATCGGACCGATTCCTGGTGATATTGATCGAATTTTAAGTTTGATAGTACTGAATCTTGGAGCAAATAACTTGGCCGAAAATGTTCGAGCTTTGATTAGTCGGATTCATTCGTTTAAAAGAAAGACACTTCGGCTCTTTTGAACTTCCCATCGAGTTTACACTGCCGCTTTTGCCATCGCCACTAATTTAGGTTTGTACCCAGTCGTCTGATTATTTCATAGTAGCACCAATTTCAGAGATGAAAAGTCAATATAATGATGATCTAAGTGATGGAAAGAAGATGGTGGGCTAATGGAATTATTAGGGTTTGGTGAGGAGCTTTCCACACCATGAAATTACCACCATATTGATGAATTGTTGTTGTTGCTGCTACTGCTATTGTAGCTGTTGTGTTTTGGTTACTTGTTATCCATTAGAGAGAAGGAAAGAGATCTGAGAATGAGGGAGAAATTCTCTATGCTTGCAGAGAGAGAGAGAGAGTCGAAAAAGATGAGAGAATCAAGAGAAACTTACGGGAGGAGAGAGAGCGTGTTCTGGGCGAGGGTGAAAATGGACTTTTGTGGGAAAATAAACTAACGCTTTTTCTAACCTTTTTTTCTCACAAGAAATGAGTTTTCTTACTTATTGTGTCCAATCAAACAGTGGAAAGTTGATTTTCGTAAAATCAACTTTCTTACTCACTTTTCACTTGTATCAAACGGACCCTCAAAGTAAATTTGAGAAAATGCCTACCCAGACTAAGACACCCTTTGCGTCCTTGATCATGGATGGCGGGTAGACTTATAGCAGGGGTCTAAATGTCTAAATGGTTTTTCTCAACGAGATCAGCAAAATAGTTTTGGATACTCGAGGCAAAAGGATGGATTAGGCATTTATGAATGCAATCTATCAACCAAGAGTCATAAGAGTATGATCAGTGAAGTACTTCAGATTACTAGGATCTTGGAATCACGTTATTCAATTAGGGACGATTTTATTGAATAATGTGGAAAAACTGAATTTTTCAGAAAACGGTAACGTTTTAAAACTTTGCAATTCTTTCATGTAATTTTAAGATGATAAAAGAGAACTTCAACTTTCGCTCACTTCTCGACAAGGAAAAGCTGAATGAGCACAACTTCCTCGAATGGGAGAGGAACCTGGGAAATGTGTTAGATACTCCAATTCCAATATTGGATGCTAGTTCGACCCATGAAGAAAAGGAACATGAAAAGAATATTCGGAAAAGGGCAGAACCTGTAACGTGCCTGATATGGGCAACCATGGAACATACTTTTCAAGAGCAGTTCATAGACATGGAAGCCTACTCCGTGATTCGACAACTTAGGGAAATGTTCCTGAAGCAATTGAAGTTGGAGATGTATGAAACCTTCAGGACATTACTAAACATGCGCCTTCAGAAAGGAAAACCAGTTAGGCCTCATGTTGGTCAGATGATCAGGCTCATAGGTAAGCTGGCCAAACCGGGTTTTCCTTATAGCCAAGAATCGACTATTGATACTATCCTTCACTCCCTCCATAGTGGGTTCAATCAGTTCAAGATGAACTACAATATAAATGGATGGGACAAGACACTGAAGGAACTTCATGCGATGCTTCAGACGACCAAACATGATGTAGCAATAGTGGATCATAAGAAAGATGTTCTAATGATTCAAAAGGACAAAAGGTTCAAGAAGAGTGCAAAATAGAAGAAGAAGACTGTGTCCAAAGGAAAAGGCAAACGGTTTGTCAAATCCAAAGACAAAAGTCTACCTTCTGGTACAAAATGTTTCTACTGTGACTGTGAGGGTCATTGGAAGAGAAACTACCCTAAGTTCTTGGAAGACAAGAAGAATAGAAGTATAGCTCCCACTTCATGTATTTGCAATTAATTTATCAAATACTAAAATTTCCTAACTTGGTATGAGATACCCAATGCCCTATGATTGTGAATTTACAAGAGCATTTGGGAACTAAGTATTTGGCTAAAGGAGAAAAGATCCTGTTGTGCCCAATCGGGGTTAATGTGAACAATACGAGTAATCCAAGACAAGCAATAGGAATAGTAAAGAACAATCAAGAACAAAAAAAACAGAGATTTACGTGGTTCGGTTGGTGAGACCTACTCCACGACGACAACGGCGCGATGATTTCCACAATGATAAGCAAACAAGTTTACACAAGAGTTTCGTGAGACTGTGTCTTACTGATATCTCCTTAGGGTTTAGTTTATATAGCCACTAAACCCTAATCCCACCGCCTCACCGACTCTTTCTTTACAGCCGACATTATACACGGATACGCTAGTACTAATAACCGACATAAGACTAGCTTCGCATTCGAGCTCTGTCTCGGAGTCCAGCTTTGCCCCAGAGCACTGCTTCGCATACCAGCTCTGTCTCAGTAATCAGCTCCGCTAATGGGTCCAAGCTTCGGTAGGTTGTACCTGGTTTGATACCAATCCATATTCGAGTCACTTCTAACAATTCTCCACCTTAACTTGAATATGTTCCTCTTGACTTAGATCTGCCACCATCATAGCTCAGCGCCTCTGAGCCATCGTCGCTCCAGCTCTGGTAGGGCTAACATCTGGAAATCCCAATCAAGTCTTAGCAATGCTTAAACTTGAAAGTTGTAACTGCCTTAGTCAGCATATCCGTTGGATTCTCTGCCGTAGAAACCTTTTTCAACGTGATCTTCCCTTCTTCAATCATGTCCTTGATAAAGTGATACTTGACGTCAATGTGTTTAGTTCTCCCGTGATACATTTGATTTTTAGTCAAATGACTAGCACTTTGGTTGTCGCAGTAGACCTCTGTCACCTACTACTTCAGGCCCAAATCCTGAACTAAACCACTCAGCCATATTGCCTCCTTCACTGCCTCTGTTGCTGCCATGTACTCAGCTTCCGTTGTAGACAAAGCTACCACTGACTGCAACACTGCTATCCAGCTAATGGCACTCCCGCAGAGTGTGAACGTATAACCCGTCAACGACCTCTTCCTATCAAAATCCCCCGAAAAATCTGAATCTACAACTCCAACTACCGAACCAGAAGTGTGAGCTCTTCTGTCGTAAACTAGACCAAGCTCCGCAGTTCCTCCCAGATACTGCAGTATCCATTTCACAGCCTGCCTATGACCTTTCCCAGGTCTACCCATGTATCTGCTTACTACACTAACAACATGTGAAATATCAGGCCTTGTGCACACCATAACATACATAATGCTACCTACTGCATTTGCATAAGGCACCCAAGATATGTACTCCGTCTTGTCATCAGTTGTTGGTGACAGCTCACCCGAATGCTTGAAGTGTGCTTCCAATGGAGTACCGACAGGTTTTGCCTCAGTCCTACCAAAACGTTTCAACACCTTCTCGATGTACGTTTTCTAAGACAAGAACAGTTTCCTAGCAGATTTGTCTCTCCGTATCTCCATACCCAATATCTTCGTTGAGGCACCCAAGTCTTTCATCTCAAACTCACCCTTTAACTGATCATTTAACATGTGGATTTCCGACATATCCTTGCAAGCTATCAGCATGTCATCCGCATACAGGAGTAGATACACATAAGAACCATCCGATAGTTTCCTGTAGTACACACAACTATCATACCTGCTTCTGTCATAGCCGTTTTCAACCATAAACGTGTCAAAACGCTTATACCACTGCCTAAGAGACTGTTTCAGTCCATACAAAGACTTCTTCAGCAAACATACCTGGTCTTCTTTCCCGAGAATCTCAAATCCCTCTGGCTGACGCATATACATTTGTTCCTCCAGCTCTCCATGTAAGAACGCAGTCTTAACATCAAGCTGCTCCAATTACATATCGTACAAAGCAACCATAGCAAGTATCACTCTAATAGAGCTATGTTTAACAACAGGAGAAAATACCTCATTGAAGTCTATCCTTTCTCGTTGTGTAAACCCCTTAGCTACTAACCGTGTTTTGTATCGTGCATCTTCCACCCCTGGGATTCCTTCATTCTTCTTGAAAATCCATTTGCTACCAACAATCTTCTGACCCTTAGGTTGCTCAGCTAATTCCCAGACCTGGTTCTTCCGAAGAGACTCAATCTCTTCATTCATAGCAAGATACCACTGCCTTGATTCATCCCTCCTCATAGCTTCTTCGTAGGTGCATGGTTCACCTCCATCTATGCTTTCTCCCACACTAAGTGGGAATGCAACCATATCTGTCATTCCATACCTTTCCGGTGCCCGGATGTCTCTCCTTCCCCTGTTCCTCGCAACACTGTAATGAACCAGCTCTGGTTCATGTTCCTCAGCTTGCTCGTCTACCTGAGGCCGAACCTCTACTGGAGTGTCTATCTCAAACTCCACCTGTTCTCCATGATCTTACTGCTCCACCTGTTTACCAACATCCTCTCGAGCATCTACAGACGATACCTTCTGAGTTACCATGGCTAACTCATCAAAAGTAACATCTCTACTTATGAGAAACTTCTTCGATTTTCCATCCGAATTCCACAACCGATTGATGCACCCGAAAAGGTTGCATACCCAAGCGGAGGTATCAAGTAGTAACCGGTAAAACCGGAGTCGATCCAAGGATAGGAAGGTAGTTTGGATGTCGAAGGGTCTTATCCTCCGGTCTAGATATCAAATGCTAACTTAGACTAAAAGGGAAGGGAAACAAAGATAAATGGGGGGTTTTGATGAATAAGCAATAAAGAAGAAAACAAGCAAAACTACACTAAACAATCAAAGTAAAATAGGCGAGAGAGATTCGAGAGAAGTGTCGGAGGAACAAGAGTCGGGAGGCAACAAGACTCGATTCGGGCAACAAATAAGTGAGAGAGGTGTCGAAGTCTGGGAATCCATAATGATAAACCTACGACTACGTATGATCCAATCTAATGTGTCGAAGTACAATCGATATTCGACTCCTATAGTAGATGTCTCTAAGTACTACGTATATCCGGACATCATACGTAGTCAAACAAACGTCTAAATCGGTTAATCCCGAGTCATCGAAAGTGTCGTCTAGTCGCCTAACTATGTGAAGTGCATGACAAGACACATGAAATTATGACTTAGACTACGATCGATATCGAATACTTCGTTTCGTCTATTAACTATGCGAAGTGCTTGACAAGACACATGAAAATACGATCAAAACGATAATCGAAATAAATGAACATCAATTTATAATCAAAACATCAAATCACATTAAACATAATCACGAATTCATCACATTTCATCTCATATAATCGACACACTAAAGTTAGCTAAACATGGTGATTAAATAAGAAATGGAAAGAAGATGATGAGAGAATCCCCCTTTTTCGATGTGGTTCGAGGCTAAGATCGTCGGAAGATATGAGTCTTTAAAGTGCAGCCAATCTCCCCTTAGCAAATTCTGGGTTCCCCATAGTGACCACCATCATCTTCTCCATTTAGAACACAACCTCCATTAAAGCTAACCCTAGCTTTCTCTCTCTAGAAATTTGTAGTCTAAAATCAAATCAAATCAAATCACATGGGTAGCTGGGTCAAGACGTGGGGAGTAAAAGCCCTAAGGTTTCAGACCAAGAAGGTTTTCGGAAAAGTGAGAAAATCCGGCCAAGTTTCTGGCCAAAAAGATGAAGTTCCGGCCAAAAAGTTTCAAGATCCGGCCAAAGGGTGCTGTCCCGAGCCTTGCAGCCGCATCCCATGCACGTCCGAGCTGCAGGTTCGACCTGCAGGTCGCTTCTCGTGAAGATCCGGGCTTGGGAAGCTGCTGCCGAGAGGAAGCTGCTGTTCCGTGCGCGTCTGAGTTGCTGTCGAGCTTGAAGGATGCGTGCTCCTGCTCCTGCCGGCATATGCTGCTCCAGCCGTGCTGTCCCGAGCTACTCGAATGCAGATTTCCCGAGCAGCTCGAGCTGCTGCCATGCAGCCCGAGCTGCTGCCGGCCAAGGCTAGGCCGGCCTTGCCTTGGCCGACACTCCTCCTTCTCCTTCCTCTCTTTTTCTCTCTCTCAAGCTCTACTTAGTGATGAAGAAGCTTGAAAACCCTAGCCTCTTGCCTCCTCCTTTCTCTCTCTCACCCCCTTCCAAGGTAGCAGATGATGAATAGTCTCTTTGACCCCTTTTCTCTAACTTGAGTCAAACCCTAGACTTAGTCAAAGTTTGACTAAGTCTTTAGACCATTTCACCTTGGACCCTAAAGAGGTGCCTCTAAAATCTCTAATCCTTTTCTTTGTGGGCTTTTGGTTTTTTTTTGGGTTTGACTTTGATTCCCAACTAGAAACAAAGGAGAGTGCCTTCAAGAAAAGACTTTGGCTTCTTTCTTTCATATCTTCCCCGTCCGAACTCCGAATTGAATTCCGTTTTCACCGTCGGACTCGTCATTGACTCCACTTGTCATATGATTTGCTTGAAATCTTTTTCTCTCGTTTTCGGCATATGAAATGATAGTGACAATTCGTTCCTTTTATTCCGGTTTACATGTTTATCTCCAAAAATGATACCTAACAAGAATAACACATAAAATATTATTGATAACACTCGATAAAGACTAATTAGTCTAAGTTAGGCTCTCCAAATGTTACATTTTCGTGTCACATCAAGATCCCCAAACTTAAACTTTGCTAGTCCTCGAGCAAATAAAATAAAAGCCTAACTCACTTTCGGAGGCATCCCGGTTGCATTTAGCGTATGCAACAAGCCTTTAAACCTCTAGGTTACCCCTAGAGGACGAGTATTGTCTCGTGAGGGTTTCCATATATGACACCCACAAACATCATGGTTTCAAATACACAAGGGTCCAAAATCCAAATCATAGATAAACATGGTTCATATAGTAAAGGGTTTAAGCATGTCAATGCATAATGAATCAAGTAAGTAAGCTCTTGTAAAAGCTAAAGGCCCCTTCACTAATGATCTTACCCTAAAGTTCTAGTGTCATACCATAATGAGCAACATCTATGTTCCGAAGTCACAAAACCTTGATTCCTAAGTAAGTACATTTCGCCTCGACTTCGGCCTCACAGACATACACTCCAAATATGAAATCACTCAAGAATGGTTCGCTCGTATGTGTGAGTGTGATCACTAACATGGACTCAACACATAAAAAGGGGTGAGGACAATATTTTGGAACGAATGATCTTCGAAAAGGAATTAGCCACCAAACGGATTGGGAAAGCTCACTCGCCTTTCTCATCCATTCTACCTTCTAAAAATGTCTTCTAAAGTTTAGCGGATACTAGAGATGGATTAATGATGGTGGATTCCCGAGAATGTCGACCTCCTCATGATAGAACCTCTTAAGCATTTCCACATTCGTTTCTTGCTTCGAATACTTATTCATGAACACAAACATCAACACATATGTACAATCACTCACACAAAAGAGCTAATATGCTCAAACATACTCATAAACAACTTTATTCTTATTACTTCTTTCTTTCTTTCTTTTTTCTTTTTTTTCATATCACTTTTTTTTTTCATTCCTTTTTTTTTCATAACACAAAATCACACAAAACACACAAATACAACTCACACAATACTCTATTCTTGCAATCAACTTTTCATTTCATACTTGCTTTTGACATTCTTCATTCTTTCTTCTCATGTCTTCATTCTCGGGATATAAGATGATGGATGATGATGGAGTATCTGCCTTCCTCTAGTTGACACTCTTATTGGGTTTCATAGACTACAAGGGCAAGGTTAATTCGCTATCCTAATGTCACTCTTAGTGGCTAAGGAAGTTGAGCACACAAGATCAAATGAGCTCTTTTAATAGTTACGAGGTTGAGTAGCTCTTCATTCTACTCGGAGTTAGCGCGGAAGAGTACACTCGAAGGACAATTTAGGCTTTGAGCTCTCACATGGGTTAAGTCTCCACTAATGACTACTCTAGGTCTCTTAGAGATGTTTCTTCTTCACTAAGATGTTACTCCCATAGTATAACACAAACACTCAAAGACTCGACTTACATGCAAAGACCATTAGCAATCACAAAACTCATCAACTCGACACATATCCATCAACATTCTTAAAACTATCACTATAATCACATGCAAATCTACTCAAAATGTTCAAAAATTTTCAAATTTTGGCTAATTTGAACCCTTTTGTCTTTAAAACCCATGGTCATGCATTGGTTATGGTCATATCCCGCATCCCCAAACTTAAAACTAACATTATCCTCAATGTTCTAAGCATACACTCACCAAAAGATAAAGAGGCACATCAATTTAAAGAGAAGAGTGGAGAGATATTACCATAACCGAAGGAGATAAAAAATGGATACTACCAAGGCTCATGTATAAAAAGGTTCCAAGTTCATGCCAAGCTCGCGCCATCCCCAAACTTGGAACAAACCATGCCTTAGAAGTAAAACATATAAGAAATGCTCCTAAAATATCCAAAAATATAATGAGAATGAAGCACAAAAGAAGACATGACCATATAAAGTCTACCACTAACGCGGGTATAGACGATTGCATCGATCTATGCAATTAGCCTTTGATTCTCTTGTTTTCACATAAGAGCACGAGTTATGTCTCGCGGAGGGTTTCCAGAGATGCTACCCACAAACATCAAAGGCCACCTTAATCGGCTAACGATCATATAGCAAAAGACGGAAGATTTGGGGGTCAACCCAAAGAAAGCTATA
>BEHA01000588.1:185910-203485 GCA_002897215.1 Eschscholzia californica subsp. californica
TTACAAAATTGAATTACATAACAGTATATTAATAATAAAATTTAAATATATTATCTTTTATCATGGATTGAAGTTTTTACAGATCAGAACGGCCAGTTGATTGATCTGGAATTTGTAATTATTTTTATGACTAAGGATAATTTTGTAATTTCATATGTTACATTTTTTGTGGCGTTAAGGTGATCTTTACAGGTGTTTAGGTGTTTGAAGGATTTGGGACTTCATATTTGGGCAATACAACAAGAGGAACAACAAATGAAGATTCAAAATTGATTTGAAGGATTCAAAGGAACCCTGTCTCGAAAACTTTCTAACAAATCGATCTAGAAACCACGACAAACATCGATTTACGTGGAAAATGTCAGGCCTTTTACCTTTCGATGACATCATTTAAGTTCGTTTTTATAATACACTTAATGAGTAAAACTATTGAAATCACGGATGTACTGTTAAAATCCTTCAACAAAAGTGTAAAGATATCATTAATGCACCGAATTTGTAATTATTTTTATGAGGGTAATTTTGTAATTTCTTATGTTACATTTTTTGTGGGGTTAGGATGATCTTTACATGTGATTAAAGTATTTGGGACTTCAGATTTAGGCAATACAACAAGAAGAACAACAAATGAAGATTGAAAATTGATTTCTATGATTCAGAGGAACCCTAGTTTGCAAATTTTCTAACAAATCGATATTGAAACCACGACAAACATCGATTTACGTGGAAAATGTCAGAGTTTTTACCTTTCAATGACATCATTTAAGTTCGTTTTTATAATACACTTAATGAGTAAAATTGTAGAAATCACAGATGTACTTTGTTAAAATCCTTCAACAAAAGTGTGAAGCTATCGTCAATGCAATGGGTTTCTTAACAATTAAAAAAGTAATTCTTTAAAAGTTAAGAGAAGATGGTTGGGATGCTTTCATAGAATATTTCTAATTATTTTGTACGAAGCATGATATCTGTGTAATGTTAACTTCACATGTTTGGTGCAACTACTGAACTGTCATTTTTGGTAATGAAAATTATCAAGACAAAACTTCACACCAAATGGAAGATGATTATTGTTTGTATTGAGAACTTGCTGAAGGAATTTGATTATGATTCGAAAATAAATGATTTTATGCTCTGAATGATCGCATGACGCAACTCAAGTAGCAGAATTTTATAGATCGAGTAGTAATCTTATGGTGGTTGGATAGTATTGCATGTCTTTTGACTATTTTTGCAGATATTTTGAGTATTTTATTTATCTTTCGAGTATTACGCATATATTTATCGAATGTATGGAAAATCTGATACACAAAAGGGAGATTTGTTGTTTGGACCCCTTATTTCAGTGTTGCACTTTGGGTTCTCTTTTTGAGAAAAATGTTCAATATAACAAAATGACAGGGGAAAACACTACTTTACCCTGTACTTGACCTAACTCGAAAATTGGGAGTTTTGTTGTTTGGACTCCCTTTTCTATAATAGACGTACTGTTTGAACTCCCTTTTCCAAACAAAAATGTTAAATATAACAACTCCAAAAAAAAATGTTCTCTATCACATCTCGCAAACTGCTAATCGTGTCGCGGAATCTGAACCCTAATTGACATCTACTTTATGATATGTTGGCCTCCTTACTCGAACAACGATATCAGTCACACTTGATGCATGATCTCCAGTTTGATAGTTAGCCTTCCTCTTGATTTTGGGCGATCGGGTGATTTTGGTTATTAGGGTTTTTGTGGTGTGTTGTTAAATGGAGGAAGAAGATGAGTTAAATAGAAGAAGAAGGTGGGTTGAGTCGGTCCAAATGGTCACCTAACGTTCATATGGACCAAATTTTTTGACCCGCCATGTCCACACGTGGCAGCAATCATCTACTTGAGTAAAATACTTCTAGTGGACCGAGCCTAATATTCAAATTTTTTTTGTTCTGAAGCAAAGATATTCACGACCAAGAGGTACTGGATTCTCTTTCGGATAGGCCCTGAAAGGGGAAGGAAGGTTGGAACGCCAACAGACGTCTATTATCGAATTCACCCGACCCGATAGTATCTATTTTTTGAAACGTCTAGTGCCAAAGTCACTGAATGGAGGTCCAAACTGCAATATTGATTGTGTGAGGGTAAGTGATATTTTCATTTAAATATAACTTTAGAAATGGAATATTCTGCCCAAAATGGAGTCCATAATGCAACACTAGAATAAGGGGTCCAAACAAGAAACTTCCTGCTTTTGTTTTTCTTATTTTCGTGGGGGCCCAAACAAGAAATTTCCTAGTTTTTTTTTGTTGAACTATTTCCTTTATCATTAATAAGATAAAACGTCAAATTAAACACTTACTTACATATACTTTACTATATGTGTTATTTTGACAGGGGCCAAATTGAACAAGTACCTTATTTTCATACATGTGGATATATGACGAAGGATTATATTTCTTTCTCATCGGGGTTACCTTCTTCATCTTATTTTCCTTACTACTTACGTGTTTAAATGAAAAAGTTAACTGCACTTTTAGATTTAAGTTGTGAAGTAGAAGATGTATCGTAAGTCGAAGATAGGTTTTGTAGTAATTTTTTCATAACTTTAAGTGAGCGGTCTGTCCCTCTACCCTAAAATCGGCCCTTTGCTGCGTAGCTTTTGCTCAAACTCAAATCGGAGGAAGGGGAACGCTAAAGCACAATCCTTTAGGTCCCAAGTTGGTAAGGTCAACAGAGCTTTAGTGAGACTTGCAGTAAAGTGCATGGGTTTGCGTTAGGGCTTTGGCACGGGCTTAACAGTTTTTAGGGAACTATCAAACGTGTCAAATTCTATCGACACCTCTTTAGTGACACCAATGGTAGCAACACCGAGATCACTCAGTTTTGGATTAATCTTTGTTTTTATCTCCGGAGCTCTAAAAGCATCTCCAACGAGACTCTTAAACTCTAAAACTTCGAGTACCACTAAGGATGTTTAGAGATTTTGTTAAAAAAACTTTCTCCAATGGGACACTCTATTTGACACTCCATGATGATGTGGATAATTTATTATAGAGGATCTTAAGAGATACACTCTAAAATTAGAGTGTCTTCTTGAGACTCTCTAAGTGCCACTCTAAAATTTAAACAGAAGAAAATCCTTAGTTTTCATCTACTTTTTTTTCTATTGAATTTAAGAGTGACATGTGTATCAAGTAGAGGTATTTTAGAGATCTCCATTAGAGACGAAAACAGTTTGGAGTGTTTCTATAGAATAAATCCCTTGAAAACGGGAGAAACTAAGAGATAGTCCAGAAAGAAATTGGTTAAAAATAGTAAACTACAAATGAGATTTAGATAGAAAAGAAAGAAAAGAAGTCGATCGTGATAAGGGAGATGGTAATGTTCTCATGACTCCCATTTTAGTTTCTTTTGCGGTTAATATTTGTTTACGGCATCTAATATATCTATACCGTTATTGTAACAATCACTATAATCTTATGCTATTGATATGATCATGTATCTATATAACAACAAAATATACATTGAGAAGAGAAAAAATGAAACTCCCTCCCTATGTCCAGAGTAACTTAATACTTCTTTTAACAACCACCCTTCCTCTTTCTCACTCTACTCTACCTCACATTTTCTGAATCCACTTCTCTCCTCTTCCACACTTCTCTCACATACAAAACTATATTTATATATATACAGAGATCTCACAATGAGGCATGCTTGTTGACAGAAATGCAATAAAAATATGCTTCATCTTTTCTTAGTCGCTCAGGCTTTACTTTAACATTTTTTTTTGCTTCCCTTTCACTTCTCACTTGCTCCAGCAACAGCCTGTATCGAAATTCACCTCCACCACCACCACTGCCACCAATACCTAATCATTTTTTCACTACCTTTTGTGTTTCTCCAGTAAATACTTACTACTCTGACTTTAGTCAGACCATGTTTCAAAGCATCAAGTGTGCTTATTATCATGCACTCTTACCACTCCACCAAAGTGAAATATTATATCTATACTATATATGGACAATGCTAGGTTGACACGATTTTCTAGATACATTATTTGACTGTGTCATCTAACCATTCATCATTTACAGTTTAAGGAGATATGGGTCTTCATCTCCATTTGGCATACCTGCCTAAAACAGTTAATTGTTGATGTCCTGTTGGCCATTAGCCACTAAGGGAGCTAAATGAATTATAATTTGGAACTTGAAGATATTTCTATGCAGCTATGTGCTCTATTTAGTATCAGTATTTCTTCTGCTTGGATTTTCGCCACAGATGACGGTGGCATCGCCTTTATTGTTGCAGGGGTTGTGGTGGTAGATTTCCTAATTTTGTTTCTGTTACCGGCATCGATGTGTACCTTGAATAGGGAGTAGACAGGTCTGTGATCTGAAAACCTTGACTCTCCTCTTACATACCACATCTGCTTTAATCCTTTGCCTCTCCATAGTATTCTGTCACACCTGCCCAAGTAACCAGACTGCTTGTCAAGCTTCAATGGAGGACAAAAACAGCCCTAAGATATTAATGGGTTCTACATGTAAGCAAATTACAGTCATTTTACGATAACCCACGAATCCACGATGGAAAGGATTAAAAGAATATTATGTTTAACTGCTCCAACTTGGGTTCATTTTTGGAAACTAGTATTTCAGTGGTAGAATGTTGGGTAAGAAAATCTCAATAAATATAGTATTTGACATGAAAAGATGAAATGGATTAACTAAGGAGAAAAAACAACATTGAATTTCAACAATACTTTAAGAGAAACTTTAAACAATATAATAGATCTCAGTATTAGGTAAACGAATCTGATATTATTCTACCATAAACAGTTCGTAGCTGCAACTTGAAGGTCTTAAAAATAAATTTAGTACAGGAGGGGAGGTTAACTAACTTAAATGATTTGACAAAGTAAGTTTAAACACGGACTATAGGTTGAAAACTTGTATCTATCTGCTGCCGACTTAATGTAGTTTACCAATCACATAAAAGATGATAATGAAGACCTCCTTAACGAATCGCTAATCGCCTACCATGATTATCCCGTGTAATAAATAAAAAAATGTATCTAAATTGGATGGTAGCTAAAAATCAAAGCAGTTTAAATATTTAATTTCGTACTACAGAGAGATATTGTGGGGAAAAGTTTCATATCTTGATTAAACAACACCCTCAAGTGGTCAAGGACCCATATATTTGTGGTCAGGTTTCTGTCTGTTCCTATCAAAAATGCTTCCCTCATTCCCTACAAGTTGACACCAATCACTTTCACTGGGATTGCAATATGGTGGAGTACTATTACCAACTACCTGAAATTTATATTAAAAAAGGGTAGAAGAGTATTTACCAAGCAGGTGTTCTTCGCTTGTCTTTTGATTTGGAGCTCTGGGCGACATAATTGTCAGAATCAGTAAGGTATTTGTATGTAGGAGCGAAGCATATCGCCCCTTCTTCCCATCCCTTGAACACGCGACCTGATCTTTGCTCTAACCGAAGCTGCCAAATTTATTACTTAAAAAGCTTTATTAATCTCATTTGGCAATAGGCCACAGAAAAAAGATGGAAAATTTGTGTCACTACGAACCCAAGTATATATCTTCGAACAGAATATAGTATTCGTTGGTGCTTAATATCGAGTAATCGGTTCTAATTTACTGACCTGGTCTATCTCCAAAAGTGCTTGCCAATCCTTGTCTTTGAGAAGCTTGCTTAAGTCACCACAATTTGATGCAAGACGATAATTTAAATCCCCAAGCCAAATGATATTACTGCAAAAATAAGAACATAGTACTTTATATTTATACCATGCTAAGCTAGTTTCTAAAGGAAAACTAAAAAATATTCGACTAGTACTTACTCATGTTCTAAGATGTTGTCGGGGAAGAATGGTTGCCCAGGTGCTTTGTCATGAGATTGGGTAAATCTTGTCTTCTTTAGTATATCAATAACATCAGCATTTCTCCGGATCTCATCACCTTCTTTTTCACCAGAGGCTAGGTGGGAGCAAACAAAGCAAAATGTTGTCCGGTTCAATGTCATACTGATCGAAACTGAACCCTGTAAATTTACTCAAATTAATATGGTAAACACTGATTCAAAGTCCTATTTGTAATCTTTATTTATTATATCAAACCTTATTTCCAAGATAGCCCATAATGCCTCTCCCAACACAGGAGACCTTTAAATTGCTGACACACTGGTGTAAGTCAGTTCGCACCCACACGCACAATAATATGCCCACCATCTGCTTACTTGCAGCCAAACAATAACGACCACTCCTCGAGCTTTTACAACTCCTAGGAAAACAAGGTGGTGAAGATGATTCTTCTTCGATGCCTGAGCTAGAACATGAGGTCGAGTTTCGTTCTAAATCCTCATCATCTAACGAGAGCAAATCACAGAAGCTAACTCTGGGTTTGAAGTTTATCTGCTCTTTGATTTTAGACGGGGATTTGGATGTCGTGGCATTACTTTGACTTGGAGACACTTCAGTATCTTTTTCTGTATGATTCAGAGCTTGGCGTGTAAGAGAAAGCCACTTTAAGACCGGCCCATAGTCCTCTGCGCCCAATACATTCACCGCATTCAATGGGACAATTTCCTGAAACCTGATATACAAGCAATTTGAATCAGTATTCTTGGCTAAATTATGTACATATTTCCAAAAACTAACAAAGATTTCAAGTGGACTAAAGGTTAGGGAAAGAACCAACCATTTTCAAAGGAAAAAACTATATACATGTCTTTGGAGCATTTCAACAAACACAAATTTTCCCTCATACAAAGAAGCAAACAAATTGTTTTCTACAGTATTCTTCCGTATTTGAGTATGTAGATAGAATCTTACAAAGTAGATTAAAATAAATTTTGATTTTTGAGATGTAAAAGATTCTACCCAAGGACATAGATATCAGCATGATCAGGAGTAAGTAGCCAATCCCTTAAGTTCAAGCTTTCGTCTGGAGACTTTCCTCCTACATTCCATGTCCCTACAAACATCCTACACTCAAATAAATCCATGAAAATTACAGACCTCCCATTGCTTTCAAATTATTCAAATGGAAAGAAATTTATCAACAATTCAACTGATGGGAAAAAATTGGGATACAGATTCAATATAAGAAAAAGAGAACTTTAAAGCATAAAAGTCAAACTGTCAACCAAAGAAGGTACCTTAAGTTCATAGGGTCGGCAATAAGTGGGGCCTCTGGTTCAGATCTTGGCCGTTTCAAACTCTGAGGAGCTTCAATCATCCATTTTTCTAATTGTTTATTTAAGATGAGATTGTTAGTTCAAATATTGATCACCTAACCTAGAATTAGGCTAATACAAAATCACTCATAGTCATAAATCATACCTGATAGATCTCTTGTTAGGAAAACATATCCATCAACATCTGAACAGCTCTTTCTCCTCATCCCATTGTTTCCTGCCATTTCTGCATATCTCATGAAAGAAAACAAAACTTGTTTTATGTAGTTAAGGTGAGCCCATTTTTTAGAGACCAGTAACTTTAAATAGTCTGATACGAACGAAAATAAAGAAATCGGGTCTAAATTGTAAAATACAACAGACTATACTTGCTTTAAGATAAGATGACATTACCTCCAATCTCACAGTCTGAGTAAAATTCATCAGTTCGAGTCTTCATATTCAACCATTTTCTCACAACCATTTTCGACCACGACCACTGCACAAATCATAGAAGCTTGTAAGTTTCAATGTAACAATTAATCAAGTAAAGAAGAAGATTAAGGAAAATAGAGTAATGAAAAAGACTCCTACTTTATAGTTCTTGTAGGAGTACCGCGTTCTCATTGCTTACCCCCCTCCAAACCCTCAAGATCACTGAGATAAACCAACAGGTTGAAGATGATCTTTCTATAATTAATAAAAATAACAAGAGTTGTGTTCCTTAAGTAAGCAAAGAATGTTTTCCTAATATTTCTTCCTCGTATGACGATTTTATACCATATATTATTGAGACAGAAAACAATAACTGTTACAAATATATAATAATGCTTGATCTTAAAATACTGATTAGTAGTGTTTCATTCATGAGGTCTAATAACTAATTTAAAAATATCAAGTTGAAAGTGGATCAAAGATAGGTCTTTCAATAAAAGGAAAATATTCATTTGGTGTGTGTTTTCTCCTAATAAGGCTTGGAGAGGTTAGGTTTTTAACCTTTTCTTGAGAAATACTTCTATTTCATGAATAATATAATGAAAACTTCAAGCAAAGCTCAAGAAGCAACAGTAGAGGAATCTAGGCGGCAGATATTCAAAATTTGAGATCTAAATTTAATAACTCAACGCCAAATCAGAACACCTTGACATTTCTCTAGAGTTCGAATTTTGTTTTAAAACATTTTGGTTCAAGATTTCGAGTTCTTGAATATCGATTACGAAATCAAAAGGTTAATAGATCAAGAATTCCAAATTAAAAGCCAAATCTGAATCGAATATTACTATCTTAATTGCATATGATCGATTGAAGAAACTTAACAAGAAATAACTCATGAAGATCACAAGAACTTCATTAATGATCAATCAATCACAACAAACACAAATTACACAGAAAACAATAAATTAAAACAAAAGACATTGATGACGATGATGAATTCAAAAAACAAAGCACAATATACTCAAAAGTGAGATCTGGAAAACAGATTAATGCATCTGAAATCTACAAGTGTCAGATTATTAGGGATTTAGCTTTCAAAGGATGAAGAACTTACATTAGCCAGAGAAAAACACAAATAGAAAATTCTCATTTGACGTGAACGAAGAGACTTTAGTAACTAAGTAGGGCAAAACCTCTAGATCAGTGATGACTAGTTCAAACTTTGCAGCGAAGAAGAGACTAGAGCGAGAGAGACTGAAAATAAAAGCGGGAAGTTGACGGGGGAAATGGGTAGGTAAAATGGCGGGGGTTCTTGAATGTTGTTGCGGTCCCCTCTGTTTCCACACCCAACTATTTGAAACTTTTGGGGTTGAAGATTTCAAATTCGAGATGAAATTGACATAATTACCCCTATTTTTGCACGTGAATCACGAAAAACACCCAAAACCCACTTTTCGGTACAACTGCTTTTCCAATAAGGTGATTTGTTATTTTATTGGGGGGTGATATGGGAAAATAAGAAAATTATTCGGGGTACAAAGTTTTGGGTGAAAACAAAAAGGATTTTGAACTTTTTGTTGGTGCCCGATACGTGGACAACCGTTTTTCTTACATGAACAACTATTTTCGGGTCTGGTACGAGTCAACTATGCTTGACTTAGTTGACTTTGATTTAATAAGGGGATAACTATATAAAGTCTTAAATGTTAACAGTTACTAACTTTTGGACCATTAACACATAATATAGTAGTTAAAATTTAAAAACCTAAATTGTTTTCTTCTTCATCATCATATTCTCCTTCTTCTTCTTCTACATGATCGGGATAAGACCACAGGAATACAACTTCTTTTAACTTTTCCCTGTATACTTTAACAGAGATTGATCTAGAGTTAAGAAATTGTAACAAACAACAATATTAATAACTAAGACAAGAAAAATGTATATAACCTTATTAACCTTCACTTCTTTTCTCTCATCATGATTGGCTCACTAACATCTTTAACCAACATAACAAACACTCCATCATAGGCTAAATTGTGTTTGCACCCAAAAAATTGTAAAGTATTTTATTATTCTTGCTCAATGGAGCATTACTAACAATTTTATCAAATCTAAGAAACTCCCGAAACTAGTAGTAGTTCACTACTACTGCTTCGGGAGGAACCTACGAAACAATAACAGTGAACAACTACTGTTTCGGGGGTTTGAAGCCCACGAACAGTAGTAGTTCGTGGGCTTTAAACGAGCATATCTGCTCGTGTTTCGTCGATTTCACGCGAAACACGAGCAGATCTGCTTGTTTGTAAAAGCAAAAAAGATTTTTTAGAGTTTTGAAAATTTTGACTTTTAGGTTTTAAAAACTTTAGGGATTTTAGGGTTCTTAGTTCTTACCTTTTTTTTTGGAAAGATCATTCAACAATTCCCTTCCTTTTGTTTGATGCCATGATCAATAATGTTTCTCCAAAAAAAATTTCTCTCTAGAAATTTCGGTGTTGGTGACAAGGAATGAAACTTCGATTTCGGTGGAAATTTCGGTCGGTCCAAAAGTGGAAACGTTTCGTAGAAATGTTTCGGTCAGTGTGGAAATGTTACAAATCTACATAAATGATAGAAATATGATGCAATTATGCATAACAAGATAATTAAACCATAATGAAGCATAAAAATGATGTTTAACATTATCTATTAGTTTGAGGGAGTATTATTGACATATACACAGCCAATTCCGGGGGTAGATTGAATAACTTTTTGGCTATAACACCCAAAAGATAACATTCTTACTGATAATAGTTAATAGTTAACAAACTATGTTAGTTTGTGAAGATATCATCAATTACACAGTTATATAAGAGGTGTTACTAAGATAAAATCAATTTAGGCAGTTAAGTCACGGCGTAAATCATTCCAATAGATTTCAATTAAAAACATAACATAAAAATTAAGAGAGATCTAAGAGAAATGAAGATTAACAAGACGAAGGAAGGGATACGTTTCTAGTATTAGTTTCTCCGGTTTTTTGCTAGATTTCTACTATGTCGGTCGAAATTTCCATCATGTCGGTGGAAATTTCGATATTTCCAACAATTTCGGTGGAAATTTCGATCATGTCGGTCGAAACTATGGAGGAAATAGTTGTAAGTGTTATTTCGTACACCTAATCTCATTTTAGGAAACGTTTCGCGAAATTTTGGTGAAATTTCGGGAAGTTTCATTCCTTGGTTAGTGATGAAGATGAAGTAGTAGGAAAACGAAGACCAAACTAAATCAGGGTTTATGGAGAGGGAGGAGTTAAAATAATATATTCAATTCTAAGAGGACTTGAGTGAAAATAATAGAGAGTTGTCCCTTAAAAATTGGTGTCCATATAAAAATTTTAATTTTTTTTGTTGTCCACTTAAAATAGTTGTCCATATAAGAAAATCGGTTGTTTACTTATTGGCCACCTTTTTATTTCCTCCAAACACTTCAACCTTTCAGCTTTTTCTTCCCTCTTTTTCTTCTCCCCACTACCACCATCAACTCCCGCAACTTCCAACAAATTCTGTCTTTTTCCAGTTTCTTCTTCCTCCATCTCCTACTATAAATTCTGACCACCATAGCCATTATTCTTCTTTCTCTGTCATATCTTCCTATCACTGATAGAAGTTTCCTGCCGACTTATGGAAAGTGGGTACTTGGTTGGGGTATTTGTTGTGTTATTAAGTTTAGACATTTTAAAGAATCTTGTTGTTTCTTTAACAAGACGGGTTTTAGTTTATCAACTACAATACTCATAAATTCAAGATGTCTTCTTATTGTTATGGAATATTATGAAATGTTAAGTTTTAGTTTATTTCAGCCAATTCCTGGTTGAGAAGGGAGAGGGATAAGAGATGAAGTTTCCAGAGAGAGAAAGAGATATCTCAGAGAAGAAAAATTCGAGGAAGAGATAGAGAAAGAAAGAGAAAAAAAAGTGGGTCTGAGAAAGATTCAAGTGAGTGAGATATCTGAGAGAGGAGACAGAGATAAGAGAGAACAAGAACAGAGATAGAGAGAGACAAAAGAGAAAGAAGAGATAAAGATGTAAGAAGGGTGTGTTTGGAAGAAATTTTTAGTCTCTCTACCCTATAAATCTTTATACCCTGATACGTTTCTTATTTCCCAAAATTAGCCACCATTTTTTATTTTTTTGAGAAAATGCCAAATATATATCAAGGTCCAATTACAAGAAGAAAACAAAAGCAGGGACCAAACAATAAATGTTAACTTTTGTGGGCATAAAATAAAACTACACTCAGAACCTATGCTAAGGATGTGATGTAGAAACGCAGCGGAATTAAAAGAGATGAATAACTAAATAAGAACAATGAAAATAAAGATCAAATAACTCTAAATACTCAACTTTATTTAAAACTTCAATGGGGTTTTTCTCTCAATCTGAGAATAATAGACAAACTAGATATCCTTTTATAGGATTCTGGACTTTCCTAGATAGACTTGAATTAGACTTTCCTAAATAATTAAAATACTGCAACTGCCTAAATAACTAGACTCAAATCTGGACCTTTCCAATTATTGGAAATATTAAAATAGCATAATTTCCTAAACCTAAATCATCTAATAATCATACTAAAATAAGGACTTCCTAAATCTACTCTCTCTGGCCGGTTGGTCCATGACCGGGTTCGGTCATGGAAAAAGTCTCCACGCCGGGTGCCCCTGCATCAGCATCCCCTTCCCTCAAGAGGTTCGTCCCGAACCGTTTGTGAAGAGAATGTAGTTCCTCCGATCCATCTTCAATTGGCAATAGCGTCACGATCTTCTTCTTCCATGGAAATTCATAAACATTCAAACGACCCCGGTAAGTGGCATCAACATCAGATTGCCATGGTCGTCCTAATATGATGTGGCATAAATCCATATCGGTGACATCACAATTAACTGTAGACAAATAAGAAGAACCAATAGAAAGATTAATAGTACACATGTGATCAACCCGTGTAGTAGTACCCGACTGAATCCAAGCGGTTTTATACGGGTTTGATTTAATCATTGTAGGAATACCCAAGAAATTGACCAGCTTTGTAGAAATTAAATTTTCTACACAACCATTGTCAATCACAATAGTACACACTTTATTCAGTACTGTTCCCCGTGTAATGAACAAATTCTTTCGTTGAGATAAATTCTTCTTGAAAGGTGTGAAAAGAACTCTCCGAGTGAGTAACATAACCCGATCACCGTTGTCTGGAATAGTGTTAATTCGTTCCAATTGATCTTCATCTGAATCTGAATCTGATTTCTTTTCTACAATATTTGCTTTACCGCGAGAGGGGCAAGCATTAGAATAGTGGCCTGTTTCAAAACAACGATAACACTTAACTGGTGGAGGTTTTTTATAAGGATTATCTGCTAGTGATTTAGTACCGTCCTCCGCCTGTTTAGATTGATCTAATTCATCCGGTAGAGTTCGAACTGCTTGACTTCTCGTACTGTGTCTTCGGAAAATGGAACGTGAATCTGATTCAAAAGACCGAGCTACACTAATACATTCAGAAACCGAATTAAAAGATCTTAAATTAACCAAATCTTTAATATCATTCCGAAGTCCGTCCTTGAATTTTTCTACTTTCATTGACTCTGAATCTGGGAGATTAAGTCTTGTAATTAGTCTTTGGAATTCCGAAGCATATTCCTCAACTGAACGTCTTCCTTGGCGGCAACGTAAATAATCAACACATAATTGGTTCTCATAATCCGGAGGGAGGAAACGGGAGAACATTAATGGTTTCAATTCTAACCAAGAAGAAATAGGAGGTAGGTGTAATAAATGACGATTTTCAGATTCCTGTTTCCACCAAGTAAGAGCAGTTTTATATAAATAACCAGTTACACAACGTACCTGTTCAGGACCTTCAACTTGCATAACATCAAAAAAAATCTCGAGTCGCGAGACGTAATCCAAGAAATCTTCAATATTTATTGAACCATCATATGATGGTACTTCCATTCGAATACGGTACGATGAACTAGGGTTTGGACATTCGGTGTCGGTTGGTGGAGTGTGGTGTTCACGTTCGGTTTGAGTGGGTTGGACAACCAAGGGGGGTCGTTGGGGTAGGTTGATTGGACGGTTGATAGGAGTGGTAGGGTCTCGGGTTTGTGAATGGGTGAAGTTGTGTTCTCGGTTTCGGTTTAATGGGTGGAGTTGGTCTCGGTGACGTGAGTGTGTGGTGTTGTCGGGTTGTAGAGGGAGGGTGATGGTCGTCTCGGTTTCATGTGGACGGCGGTGTTGTAGAGGTGGTGTAACCGGATCATGAACCGTGGGGGTGTATCGTGGTTCGGTTTGGAGGTTGTGGTGGGTGTGATGGTGTTGGTATGGTGAGTGGGTTTCGGTTTGGTTGGTAGGGTTTGAAGGGTATCGGGTATACGGGTAAAGAAGACGGGGGTCTTGGTAGGTTGTAATGGTTCCTAAAGGGGCGATTGGTTGGGGTTGGTTGGTGATGTTTCGGTTGTTGGTTTGGGGGTTGGTGAGGAGGTGGTGGTCGGCCGAGAAGTGGCTTTCGTGTGGTGGTCGATGTGGTGTTGTAGTTGGCTCGGGGAAGGAGAACGATGGTGGTGTTGACGTGTGGGTATAGGAGGGGTACGTAGGTGTTTGAAAAGGTATGTTTTGTGAATAGGAGGTGATGAAGGGTGGTGTGATAACCGGAGGGGGGTTGCTAATGGTGTGACCGAATAGTGGTGTCGTGGGCTCGGGAGGAAAATCGAGAGGTGGAAATCGGGTGGTGTTGGTGGTAGTCGGTAGTTGTGAGGGTTGTTGAGGTGTGATAGTGGTGGGAGGTGGAGTTTGGTTTTTACACATACCTTCGAGTTGTTTGGAGATGATGTTGATGGAGTCGTTGAGTTGATCGAATCGTTGACCGATTTTATCTAATTTTTCTGTTGTTTCCTTCTTGTACTAATTGAAACCTTCTTCCAACTTTTTACCTGCAGATAGCCCTTCTTTAATGTTGTCCCATTCAGAGGAAAAGGTTGGTGTTTTCTCCTTAGTTGGTGTAGCAGAGATAGTAGTATTAACCATGATGATAAAAGTGATGAAGAAAAAAAAATTATGGCTCTAGATACCACTTGATGTAGAAACGCAGCGGAATTAAAAGAGATGAATAACTAAATAAGAACAATGAAAATAAAGATCAAATAACTCTAAATACTCAACTTTATTTAAAACTTCAATGGGGTTTTTCTCTCAATCTGAGAATAATTGACAAACTAGATATCCTTTTATACGATTCTGGACTTTCCTAGATAGACTTGAATTAGACTTTCCTAAATAATTTAAATACTGCAACTGCCTAAATAACTAGACTCAAATCTGGACCTTTCCAATTATTGGAAATATTAAAATAGCATAATTTCCTAAACCTAAATATTCTAATAATCATACTAAAATAAGGACTTCCTAAATCTACTCTCTCTGGCCGGTTAGTCCATGACCGGGTTCGGTCATGGAAAAAGTCTCCACGCCGGGTGCCCCTGCATCAGGATGGCAACGGTGAGCAACACGATTGGCATTACGTGGACAATAACATATGGTAGCATTGATGGCCATGATTAGTTCACGTGTCTCCAAGATGGAATCGAACAGTCGCCATGGTATTTGTTGATGATCTTCCGATAAGAATCCAACGATTGAGAGACAAATACTTTCTATTATGTAATCTCTCAACCCTAGAAAGGAAGCCAAATCTAACCCTAGTCTTATAGCTTCGTGTTCACTGAAAGAGCGGACTGTGAGTTGATATCCTTCCTCATAGAAGCCATGATTACTCGGTCTGATGTTCTCACTATACAACCTGTCGAGCCTCTATCATCGTTGTATCCTTCATCGACATTGATTTTAAGTTGGCCAGAAGGGGGGGGGGGAGATCCACTTATCGATCTGCAGGTTAGTTGAAGAATCATTAAGATCAAAAAGATGGAGTAAATACCTGATATTCCATTGGGAGCTTCAATAGATCTGAGGCAAGTGCGGTTGTTCTCCTTGAAAGATAAGATTGTTGCGTGCTTTGCCCAAAGGAGATAAGTAAATCTAAACCAACTTTTATTTCTACTTTCACCTCGATCTAAAAGGCATCTAAGGTTAGCTATCGTATCTATGGTTAGTTGGCCCCTGACATTTGAATCTACCAAATCCAAAAGATCTCTAAATCTTGGACAATACCTAAAAAGATGATATACTGTTTCAATGTCTGAGTTGCAAAGTGAACAAGTTTGATATATCGTTTAATTTGAACTCTTTTACCTATAAAGACTCTCCGGGGCAGCGTGGAGAGTCCACTGTTGTCAAGGTACGATGCCGGGAGTTCTTTTTCGGGGTGACCGAATTTGGTGACTTGGCAGAGTAGTGCCATGTGGACGCCCAGGTGGCGTTTATGTCATGGATCATCAGGATCTTGCCATGTGGCGATGTGACCTATGAGTCGACGTGGCCCTTTGATCAGGGGTTGGGAGCCCTATAAAAGGGATCCTTATGCCCTTGAAGTTCATTGTTTGTGAAATTTTTTAGAGCTCTGGATTTCTAGAAGCGGTTTTCTCCTGTTCTTCGCGTTCTTCGTGATCTTCATACCCATTCTCAACAAGTAAGTCATTTTTCCATTTTTTGAAATTTCGATCCTTCGATCTGTTTTCGTCGTATGGAATTTGTTATTTTTCGTTTGTCTTACCGATCAGCATGTTCTTCCATATTAGTGCTTGTATGAAACTTCCCGTATGCATGTGAACTTGTAGTAGACGTATGCACCCACTCGTAGTAGTTATAGGGATACACGGGAACCTGTAGCTGTTGTGTAAACTAGGAGTAGTTGTAAATGTGCATGCAAACTGGTAGTAGTTGCAGTACAAGTAAACTTGTAATTCGTATTGGCGCACGAGTGAACCGGTGAAGCATGTAGGAGTACACGTAAATTAGTAGCACGTGTGGGTGTACATGTAAAACTTGTAGTACGCGTAGTTGTATACGTAAACTTGTGAGGTGGAGGCGTGTACACGTACTCATGAGGAGGATGCGTGTATAATCTCTGACGTGTATCAAGAGAAAAAATTGCTCAATCCTGTAAGTAGTACGGAAAATACCTCAATTTAACGCGACTCGTCTATACGCGTTCTTGATTCGTAAGTGTCTTTATTTTGTACATGCCTCCATTTTGCACGCGATTTTCAGTTAGTCTGTCTTGTACTCGTGCGAGGCATTCCTGAGTGTGTTTTCCCTTTGATACGTAGGATGGTCAGGACTTTCCCATACAATCGTGAATGAAGTAGCGCTGAGCTTTCTCCGCATTTAGGTGGAGAGCCTCATGTTGACTCGTCTTCTGATGACGAGGTCGATGCGGAAAAACAACTCTCAGTGCTGACTGAGGAGTGCGTAGAAAACCTCAGGATGAGCTATCAAATTCCAGCAACTCTAAAGATGAGAGCGCCTGAACCTGGCGAAACTGTAGTCGAGTCGCGTCGGCCTAGATATTATGCCTTTTATGAGAACTTTGTGGAAGCGGGCATACGGTTCCCCATTTCTTGTCTGGTGAGGGATGTGTTGGTTAGGTTTGGGATAGCCCCCACTCAACTCATGCCGAACGCGTGGAGGTTGTTGATGGGTTTGGAGAAGCTTGGGGAGAATCTGAACGATCCTTTAACCGCGCAAGATGTAACTGCCCATTATTTCATGAAAGCAAATGATCATGGATCAAGGCAGTACCAACTCAAAGTCCGTCCAAGGATGCAAAAAGTTATAGTCGGTTTGCCACGTTCTGAAAAGAATTGGCAGGGCCGGTTCTTCTTTATTAAGAGGGATGGCGTGTTTGCTGAAGGAGTTGAAGGAGATGTCCTTCGACCAAGGTGACAATGCGAACAATTTGTCGGATAGGACAATTGATGTGGAAGATCATCAAGTCCGATTGATTTAGGGATCGTAGAGTTGTAGCTAGAGA
>BEHA01000588.1:207678-218891 GCA_002897215.1 Eschscholzia californica subsp. californica
ATAAACGAAATTTTGGTGGAAAATGTACAGAGTGAAGTTTCAAAATAAAAGAACTTGTTAACTATTTCAAAAATTGGTAGTCTTGTGGAGAGAATCTATTTGTCTTCTAACAAAATTTTCAACACAAATTTGTTGTGTATAATTATTTAGTCCCACAATGAAACAACACATTGAGGTAGTTTCACCTAAGTAAATGTGGAAGCTTAAAGGGTGTCTCCCTTGGAGCACTACACTTTTAACTACTTAGAACAACTCCAACACAAGAGGAGCTTAGTCCTATAAAATCACATTATTCTACTCAAAATTAAATCACAGACTTAACCTCAAAAATCTAACTCTAATCCGTTCCAAAACTCCTAGCATGTGTTTTAATTTCAACTTACTCTATAAATTGCGTTTGTCCTATCCTTTGTCTTGCTTTTGGTATCTGTTCTGATGATCTCTGGTAGTTCCTTTTTGGCTTTTGCTTGGCAGTTCATAGCATCTGCTCCAACATTGTTTCCACCAGAATATGTCGAGGAGTTCGAAAAATGCTTTGACAGGGGCTCCAGCCGTCGTTCCTTTCGAAGAAATTCAAGCTATTATACGTGCTGAATTAGGAAGCACATTTGATAGTGCTTACGAGTATGTTGATCCAGTCCCAAATTGTCTCAGCTTCAGTTGCACAGGTTTCCAAGTTTTGACTATTAGGAGATTGTTACTTTGTGTTTGAATCAGATTATAATAATCATTTGTTTTTCTGCCCAGGTTCATGGTGCCAGGCTCAGAGGTTCCAAAGAGGATGTGGTGACATAGGTGTTAGAGCCTGGAATAGAGGATACTATAGTTGCAGATTTGAACTTTGTTTATGTTGTTTCACGCATTATTGAATTCTTGAATCCTGAGCTCAAACGGACATCATTGGTATCTACGCTATTAATTTCTACACTTTTGGTTCACACCTCTAAGTTAGAAAAGTTTATGTCATTAACCGTTTACCATCTTGTTCCTCAATTCTCTAATCTTGTATATCAAACTTACAAGTCCACGTGTTTCCTCAAAAAAATCTGATAAGTCCTCTCTTATTAGGTTAATATCGTCAAGGATATAAAAGAGTCAATGCTTGAAGAAGTGGATTTTAAGAAAGAAGCTGCAAATTGAATCCTTCATCAGAAGATATTTGGAATCTATGGGACTCAGAAGCCAAGCGACGGCCCCAAAAGTTTATCAGCACTGCAGCACACGTCGTATATTGACCATGGTGAGGCTTTATGGAGTTCCTTTCACGGATCTAGACTCTATAAGATCACTTGTTTCTAGTCCAGAAACAAGTCCTATAACTGCGTAAATGTGTGCTAGGCTCATATTTTCACTTTTTTTGTGGCACTTTCAAGCTGATCTTGATGTTTTGTTAATCACATCTTAGCTATTAAAAATGCTATTTCAATATTCTTGCAGGTTTCGAAGCTTACTAGCTTGTGAAACTTTTCATGCTGATGTACATGCAGGGAACTTGTGGCTTCTTCCTGATGGTCGTATTGGGTTTCTTGATTTTGGCTCGTATTCTACTTCGCCACATTATTTTTAACTTGTGTTTTTATGGCTCGCAGTTGCAACAGATTACTGTCAGTTTCCGTCAGGAGTTGAAAAGGAAATATGCCCCTGTTATTTCGTACTTGTATGCCCAACTCTGAAACATCACTAAAACAAGTTTTATTGATAAACTAGATGCGCGGGAAGAATGCCTCATCTTTATCAATGATCTGCTTCAAAAATGTAATTTCCTACGAGTAGCTTAACCTGATAGTTTACAGGTATTGTTGGACGCATATCCCCGAAAACATGGGCCGCTATGGAGGTGTTTTTGTCATCGATTGCAGTTGAAGAATATGAACAAATGGCATCTTCCTTAATTCAAATGGGTGCCACAGACAGCAACGTGGATGCTAAAGACTTCGCCAGAGACTTGGAAAAGATATTTTCATCAATCTAGGCAAGCGTTTTCTGTCCATGTAAACCTTTCTGCAGAAAAAGTAAATTATTACTATGCTAGTTGACCACATCAAGTGAGATAGGCATGTATTTTCTTATGCACTATGAGTGGAGATCGGTCAAGAAAGGTTTCCTGATTTGAGTGGAGATATCAACTTTTAGGTCATACATAGATAAGATATCTGCATTTGGAAGTATTCCACAGCTCAACAAATGCTATATTACTAAGGGGGAACGCCACATGTGGGTGACGTTTAGCATAGACATGACATTGGAGAAATGAACTCCAGGTCTTATGGTTTTCATTTCTGATCCTACGCTGTCGAGCGAATAATCTGCAATAGTCCCTCAATGTTCAAACATGGACTCTCTTGGATCATGTTGTCTATCCCGACCATCCAATAAGTCAGCTTGTTTGGATGTTCAGTTTTCGTGGATGGACCAATTTAATTACAGAAAAGAGTTTGATTGTCTAGGCTGAGGCATTGGTGCTATTTTTCCCAGTATCTGAGAATGAAGCGTTCAATTAATTGGATTCTTGTTCATACTTTCGTTGTTCATGAAGTTTCACTTATTGCATTGCAGGATTTGGACACAGAAGTTGTTGTTGCAGCAGCTAGAGGTCCGAACTCTAATGCAACTGCTGTTTCTGCAAACTTAGTTGTGGATGAGAGGCAGATGAATGCTCTATTTCTTGATGTGGTAACGAATTCCATTCTCGTATGCAAAACTTTAGAGTAGATACCCTTTGAATAGTCTGGATATTGATCCATGATCGTTCTGGATCTGCTTGTTGGTTTAATCTCTACATGTTGTCACAGGTAAGGGTCAGCGAATCTTACGGATTGAGATTTCCTCGAGAGTTTGCACTTCTGATGAAGCAACTTCTGCATTTTGATCGTTATACCAGATTGTTCGCTTCAAACATGAACATGCTCCAGGACCAGAGGGTCAGCATTGCTTCAAACAGGAAAAGAAACAACAACCGTGATTACTAGGCAAGAATGTTAGAAGATCATATTTTCTGCTCAACTTAATTTTCTATTGTTTGTGAATATGCGTTTAAATGAATATTTTCCCATACTTGTACTCTTATACGTCCCTCAACTCGATCATGGGACTTATATATCCCCGAACGTCACAATTATACACTAGAACTTTTTATTTGTATATATTTTTATGATCCCCTCCTTTACCAATTTCACTTTGAAACTTCTTGAGCTTCTGCTGGGAAAGGGTCTTAAAGAAAGATCATGTTGTAGCTCTGAGCAAGAACCCCATGTTGCTCTTACGGCCGCTTTCATATTGTTTCTTATGTTCTTTATCCCTCTTAAAAAGAGGATGAAGGAAGAAGAAGAAAGATTGAGAAGATGGGATAAGGGTTAGTAAAAGTTGGAGTAGGAGGAAGGTTTACCCCTACAAAATCAGAAGAAATTAGGTTGTTCCCTACTAGAGAATTTACGAAGAAATTAGGCCATAGCAAACCCTTCAAGGCCCTATAATTTATACCATAGATTACGTTGGTTTTTTACACAAGGGTATACATTAACCATCAAGAATCGAATCACTGACCTCTTGGATTTTAGAGGTGTTCCCTACTAGAGAATAAACGGGAAAACCGTCGAATGACGATGTTCCACATAGTTGTTGGAGGATGACAATCAAAATTGCATCTTGTCCCGTAGTCCGTCAGTTTTTGTCATCCTATTGGTGATAGATAATTCATGTAGCTCTTTGTTCCGTCCAATAATCTTTCGATGTCATTAGAATTTGGTGAAAAGATTTCTTGATCAAGGTGTTGTAAATCTCGATTCAAGTAACTTGATGGTTTTTGGTCGAATTCATTCCGATGATGATCACAAGAAGAAATAAATCAACATGGGCGACTACTCTTGTGTTTCTCAACGCCTAATTACTCCATACCTGCAAGCATTGCAACAGTGAACTACTCCCATTTTTGAACGACTTGTTAAATAATCTTCAAAACTGACCATTCACCATTATCTCCAGCAATGTTGAAGTTAAAAAACGGATCACCGGAAAAGACAGACATTTCTGGAGATAATCTTCAAAACAGATTTTTGTATCTTCTCTGATTTTTGTATCTTCAAGCTATGTTCTGGAAATATTATATCTTCTCTGAATTAGTAACGAGAGTCTCTAACTCTTTCTTTTATTGACAGACTTCACCTCCACCTCTACCTCCGGCTCGGTCTACTCAATGATTTCATTTGATTTAGTTAATCTAATGGTTGAATTGCAAATGGGCAATAAGGTCATTAACACATACATTATAAAACATACACAGTAAACTCTTAATAGTTTAGTTTTCTTAAGTTTTTGTTGTTTAAACTATTAACAAAAATTTTATGTAAATCTTATTTCTTCTAATGTGAAGTTTTAGAATCATTTGTTTTGGATCGTAAAGTTTTATATATATATATATATGAGAATAATAGTTGAAGAAAATATTTTATGTGGTAAATTTTTGAACGACTTGTTAAATAATCTCCAAAATTTTTTTTTGTATCTTCAAGCTATGTTCTGAAATTTTTATATAATTTAGTAACGAGACTCTCTAACTCTTTCTTTTATTGACAGACTTCACCTCCACCTCTACCTCCGACTACTCAACGCAAACAAATACCCCCCGAACCCCATCACATGATTTTACTCCTGCCATGGTGGGGTTGGGGGTTGATTATGGTGTTTCTGGTATGTGTATTGGGTTTGATTTGTATTTACTTTGGAGAAGAAGTCGAAAACTAGCCACTCAAACTCAAGTGATGTAGACGCAGCGGAATTAAAATAAGAACAATAAAATAAACGAAGAACTGTAAAGAAAACGATAAATAAACTAAAACTTGATTAACTTCAATGGTTTTTCTCTTCAATATGAATATCAAAATAGACTAGACCTCCTTTTATAGGATAATAGACTTTCCTAGATAGACTCAAACTAGGATTCCTAAATAATAAAAATACTTAAAACATAGAAACTTCTAAATAAAAGAAATACCAATTTACGGTAACTTCCTAATCCTATACTAACTAGGACCACTATTGTGGCCGACCGGGACGTGGGCACGCGTGGACGTGGGCCCACGTGTTATGCGCCTGCATCAGCTCCCCGTTCCCCAGAAGGTTCGTCCCGAACCGATTTTGATGAAGAAAACAAGTTGATGCACCCACATACGATAAATTCTTCCAGACCGATCCTTAATTCCCACTTTTCACGAAATTTGCTGAAAATCCGTAGAAGACAAATCTGGACCATACCACCAACTATAAGTTGAATCATATATTGCCAAGATACTCGCAATATTACCTTTAGGGAATCAAGAATAATCATCTCACCATCTTCCCACGGTAGACTTAACCACTTCATAATTTTCAAAAAAATGACAAGTAACACGAGCAAATCTGGAGTAAGAGAAATTGTAGCTAATTTCCAAGATTCCTGTTTAAGAACCAAAGTAGAAGCATAGCCAACTCCCAAAAAATTAACGATATTGAAACACGTAGCGTTGATATGACACCAAAAATCTCTCTTCCCACGTTCATCTTCATGAAGTTGATAGACTCCAACTTGATCAATACCTGGAAATTGAATTACTTTCCGAACTAATATAACACCATAAATAATATTGTTGTCCGAAGGTTTTCTTTTTGTTGAAGGTATCGTAGCGAAAATATCTATCTCAATGATCGTTCTAAGAAGTATTTTATCGAACATGTTAGAGACATCAAAGAACAAGCATACGTAATTTGATTGATCAACATCGATATGCTTGTCAATTCCGTCAGTGTCAAAGCATACACACCTGAGGTGTTCCGCTTCGACCTCCCTTCCTTCGTTCTGTAATTTAACAAATACAAATTCCATCGTCTCTAACCTCAACCCCACACTCTCATCACTCATCATAACATCCACCAACTTAAGTTCCTCATCAAGCTTCCCTGATTCACATAGAATTGTTATCATAGCTTCATAACTACTAACTTTAGGTGTCAATCTCTCCATCAACCGATTGAAAAACACCCTCGCTTCATCAACCTTCCTTGGTTGCACCGATTCAACATTGACCCCCCTCAGCTCCCTATATAATTCTTCAGCCTCCAAAACCATTGAGTTGTTATATAACTGTTCAATTAGTTTGTTAAACGACATAGTATCTGGATCAAAAAATTTCTCACCCATCTTTCTAAAAACTTCAATTGCTTCTATAAATCTCTCTTGAACACAAAACCCATCAACCATATCATTAAAAGCGTGTTCAATTTTGGAATTATCGACTAACACTTTAACGAGGATTCGATAAGTAGTGGATGAAGGAGTAAAAGTAACATTAGTGATCAATTGTTGATAATGTTTAGAGCAGTATCAGTTTTCTTAATATCACAAGAAGCACTAATGAGAAGATCATAAGGAACAATATAAGGTATAGCGTCTGCTTGAGTGAGGAAATAATGTAGAGAGAGAAAATCTACATAGTTAGAACCGTGAAGAGGGAGGATTCGGTTATGAAGAGTGAGACGGTTACCGATTATAACTGAAATAATGTCTGGTGGTTTTGGGGCCTTAGGGTTTGTTTGAGGGAATAAAGAAAAACGAAGTGAGAGGAATGATGGAGGTAGACAGTGGTGGGTTTCCATATGAGCATCTTTTGGGGATTTACCAAAGTATGCATTAGGGTAATAATTTCGGAACCTCATGTAAGCATTGACCAAGAGTAATATGTGGGACTTGTTCACATTTCCACTTGAATCTCGAACCGTAACCAAACCATTGATAACTTTTTCTACCTCCGGAACAGAAATAATTTTGTTATATTTATTGTGAACTTCTTCTTTAATGTCATCGTATGGATTATCAACCTCAAACTCATCGAATTTAATTTGTTCAAGAGTTTCTTCTTCTTTTTCTAAAGAAAAAGGCGATGTGAAAAATAATTGACGAGGAAAAATTTTATGATTCGAAACAACTAATTCTTCTCCCGAAATTATATACGGATCAAATAAAATTTTCGGATATTGTGTTATCCAATTGGATCTCTTCTTCCTTATCTGTCTCATCGAAATTTTCTTCCTCCATTATTGAAAAACTATGATTTTTTTTATCAAGAACCTCTCCTTCAATATCTTCGATCTTAGTGATTGAAGTAATTTCGAAAAATTGTCTTCTTGATTCAATTTTCGTTTCGACACATGGCAAATACTCATCGAGAGGAAGAAAACCATACCTGAGGATGCTTTTCAACGTCGTCCAATCGTCTATGAATTGTTTACCTTGGTCAATGAGTCTCCATTGCATTGCATTGAAATCTGCGTAGATTCTTTCGGACATATGTTGTTCAACCAAAAAACCTTATCTTTGTCGTGAACTTCTTGATTTTTGAACCAATCTTCCATGCGTTGAATCCAGAAATTTATATGGAATTGACCTTCGAAGAGTGGAATTTTAGAAACTTGATGAATTTTTCTTTCATCCTTCCGATCCATATAAAATTGAATTGTATCTCTAATTGGATCCCAACATAAACGTGGAAAATTTTTCCAACATTCAAGAGGAGATGTATCCATCGATATTTTTATTGTATATTTTTTTTTTGTGAGAAAAAAAAAATTTCCAGAATTTTGATGGCTCTGATACCACTTGATGTAGACGCAGCGAAATTAAAATAAGAACAATAAAATAAACGAAGAACTGTAAAGAAAACGATAAATAAACTAAAACTTGATTAACTTCAATGGTTTTTCTCTTCAATATGAATATCAAAATAGACTAGACATCCTTTTATAGGATAATAGACTTTCCTAGATAGACTCAAACTAGGATTCATAAATAATAAAAATACTTAAAACATAGAAACTTCTAAATAAAAGAAATACCAATTTACGGTAACTTCCTAATCCTATACTAACTAGGACCACTATTGTGGCCGACTGGGACGTGGGCACGCGTGGACGTGGGCCCACGTGTTATGCGCCTGCATCATCAAGACTTGAAAATGGGGCAGAAAGACAGGATGTGTCGAGGTTGTCTGTCCCCCGACAATTTAATTGAACTATTAAGTATAATACTTGAATTTATAAGTAGTTGTGGATAAGCTTTGTTTTAATTATAATTTAAATAATAAAAAAATTTAATAAAAATTTAATAATATTTTTTGTCAGTGATTTTTTGTTTTTTTTTTTAATAATTATTATTATTATTTTTTTTGACTCTTTCCTCACCTTCATTTTATAATTGAAATACTACTTATGAATATATACATCGGAAATGAAAATTTCGTTTTCTTAGTAATTTTAGGCTAGTCCGGGTTAACATAAAAACCTAGCTCCGCCCTTGACTAGGTGTAACTTGTGTTCATAGGGCATGGACTATTCTACCTTGCTTATTATGCTAATAAACATTTACTAATGTCAAATAAATACTACTTTTGTGCATATATTCTCCGAAAGAGTTTTAGTTTGCTTGTTAAGCAAATTAACATTTATCGAGGTCAAACAAATTCTATGTTTGTGCATATAACCTCTTTTGAGTGCATTACAATAGTGTGCAACTACTTCAGCCAATCACATGACGCTTAAGAGAAATAAATTACTAAGTGAAACCATGATTTTTTTTCTTAAATGAAAAAAATGGTCCGTTTTCTTGAGAAAAGAGAAAACGCTCGATGATAGATGGTCAAACCTTTCTTTGCTAATGAGTCGTTTTTAGATAAGCTTTGTAGGAGAAAAGTATAAAGGAAGCTGTTTGAAAGGATATGAAGAAAAACGAAAGAAAACACCAAAAGTTAAAGTTAACTAATTGAATAACCTGTGGTTAGAGTGGTAAGAGGTATATCTTCCACCTTAGAGGTCAAGGGTCCGAGACACGCTAATTAACAATTCAAAAAAAAAACTAACTGAATAATCATTTAAGGGGTTACTCTAGAAGCTTGTCATATTTGTGGGCCATCTTGGTAGGTTTTTTAGCGGCATAAGATTTCATGTCGTTCATGTCGATTGCATCTAATTTCTTCTGAATTTCTTCTCGTTTCTCTGTCATCTTTGGTACATCTCTATGTGACTATGTCCTTATACTTTGGACCATTTAAAATAGACAAGGGTGTAACCTGTGCCCGTGGGGCACGGGCAGTCCTTCTAAATGCAAAAGAAGTATCTTACAATCTCAGATATTTATGGAGATAACCATGAGCTAAACATTTGAAATCAATTAAAGTAAACAATCGATTAAAAAAAAGTCGAAATCAATTCATTAAGCTTCATGTTGGTACATTTGACCCTATTAGCACCAACATGCATATCTTCGTCCGCTTAATATGCCTATTGAGTTTGAACTTGAACTTGGTACAGCAGGATCATCTACTCCTTGATGTTCACATCATGCGTTGTTGTTTCCTTCCATTCGTCCTAACTCCATGTCTGTCATTTAAGTTACTGCCCTAGCAAGAACAGTCTCTGGTGCCCTGCACTGCTTCAAAATCAAGGAGTCGGTAAACTCCATAATGAAATGTATGTATAGCTTTCCCCCTCATTAATGGCCTCTAGTACATTGAAATTCCTCGTCATTTTTATTGCCTTAAATGAATATGCACATTCATATTGTTATTAACTTTAACAATACCACAACAAAATATCGTGACCGCAATATATTTTACGGTTTTTATCAATGACAAGTTGTATCTTACCAAGCTTCATAACTTCCCCAAGGTTGGTTTTGATGAGCAAATGTCTATCGCCCAAATGGAGCAACACAAACTGAAACCCCCAGAAGGCTTTAACCCTAGTTAATGAGTGTTCCACAAATAGGTCTTAAGTCCGAGTTAATGATGTGAAGAAAGGAAAAGATTAATACACCGCACCAAATATCCACAGTAATAAATCAAATATAAGAAAACTTAATAGACTACAATAGAATGACTTTTATGGTTCCACTTAAAAATGTGCTTCAGTAAGAGGAGGGTCTCGCGACGAATTATCT
This sequence comes from Eschscholzia californica subsp. californica, assembly GCA_002897215.1. Lineage (NCBI taxonomy): Eukaryota > Viridiplantae > Streptophyta > Magnoliopsida > Ranunculales > Papaveraceae > Eschscholzia > Eschscholzia californica. The sequence goes on from BEHA01000588.1 coordinate 217,640, forward strand.
CATGCTTTCTGGTTATAAATGAAACCCAATCCATTATTTCATCAAGTTTTGTATTGCCATTATGTGTTTTCCTCAACTACTCTCCTAACGTCGGAAGTTGTGTTTTAATGAGTCTTCCCTAATATGGCAGGGTCTCCGAGACACTGCCAAATAAGGACCCAATAGATATGAGTTCACAAAATCTTCAAAATTTTGGTGCCACAAGGTATGTCTTGAAGAAAACCTATAAATATGGGATAGGCCAATATGAGTTCTGAGTTAATATGATCTTTAGCATCATTGTGTGTGTTAGAGATAGAACATACCTCTTCACGTTCGACTGTGTCACCAAGTGGCATGATGGTTTGGCTTCCGGATTATGCTATGATGGGTCATGAAAATGTCCCATCAGAGTCGTTTAATTTAGTCGAGTTAGTTCGTTTCGAGTCTTTATTATAATAAAATGGTTGGTTTTCTTGATTAGGTGTCTTTTGCAGAGTTAGGTGTGAAAAACGGTTAAAAACGAGGAAAAGATGCATGAAGGGTATTTTGATCAGTTGGAGTGAAGGACATTCTGGTAATTTGGCCAAGATCAGTGCGTGGTTGAAAAGTATAGGTCGAGACGAGTCCGTAGGAGAAAACGGAAGTCAATTCGGAGTCCGGATGAGTGAAAAATGCAAAGTCAAAGTCAGGTCAACATTTGGTGCACATTTGGTCAATACTCGGGACAGTGTCGGGCACAGATTTGGCGCGCGGTACAACAACAGACACGTGTCGGATGATGGAGGCTGTTACATCCATATCCCGTGTTCCCGCTGAGCATCCAAGTGCACCCTAAGTGGACGATCCAATGTTCCCGTCGCAACTTAACTCCGTAGTCCCGCTCCCAGGTTTTAATCCTGACCGCTTCCTCCCGCGTTTTCAAGATCCGACGGCCTCGGATGGTCCCGCCATTAATCTGTTCCCGTGTCACCCGTAGCAACATAGCCTCCATGCACCCGGACGCGTGGCCCCTTCCGAAATCATCCAGATCCGCGTACACCCTCCATCCGACGGCTGCTGTGTCTAGCGCAAGTTAATATGGTGAACCGAGAATCACATTAGCTTCCGAATTAAAGCCCAACCGGACAGAAGACGCGTGGGTCCTTCTTTTCACTATTTAACCCCCCGAAATTACCTATAAGCCCCTCCTTTTTGTCCTTCCTTAATTTTCAACCAATAGGAATCCAATTCTTGAGTAGAAAGCAACCCTAAGTTCCTATTTTAACCCTCT
>BEHA01000588.1:229335-253988 GCA_002897215.1 Eschscholzia californica subsp. californica
AAATTTGTTCTAATCTTGGAAAGTTTTCATTTTTGGTAAGTTTTGATTTTTGGCCACTTTGACTTGCTTCTCTATTTTTGGTGTGTAGGGCATTAAGGAGCGAAAGAGAAGGCGCAAACAAGGAGGAGGAGTCGAAAAGAAGAAATTTACAGTTTTAGTAATTTTTTATTTTTGGTGAGAGAGAGACTTTTAGACTTTCTAGTTTTTATTTTTGGTATTAAAGTTTTGACCCTAAATTGGAGGGCTTTATAAATTGTAACCGAAAAACCAAAAACGAAGCCTCGGGTTGGAACACTCAAGGGGAGAGTGGCCCGGGTTGTCTGCAAGGGTCATCGCCCGTCCTGAACGGGAGGTAATTTCTCTAATCACCCACGAAGCCCCTGTCAGTGGATATTTGCGTGTTTCGTGTGCCTAATTGTTTTGATCGAATTGCTTAGTGTAAGCATTCTAGTAAGGGCAATAACCCAATTGAAAGATAGGAGACGGATTTCATCACCGTTCTCTTGCCCAAATAGGTAACAACATTCACGATCCCAAACTTCACTTAAATTCTAAAATTTGATTTAGACATCAGCCCCTAAGGTGACGAACTCATAGGATCTTTGAAACAATTAAGGGACTTGATTTTTATTTGGGCATTCCTAAAGGGAAAGTTCACTCAACTCTTTATATGGTCGCCTCGAGAAGAGGAAACGTTACCAGGTTGGACGGCTATCACAACGTTTATCGTTGGTCGTCTCCAAGAGTTGTTTGATCGTAGTACTTGGACGGAGTAACCCTCATAAACATTATAGTTCAAGCTTTGTAACGAAGTAGGAGCTGTCTAGATTTTTAAGGGAAATCTGACCAACTTGTCTTTCGTCTAGATTCTGTTTAGGTTGCTTGGTGGAGTCAGACTGATTGTGTTTGCTTTCCTCTAGGGTCTTCGTAGTGCTTCCTCGGTTTTCGTGTTTAAAAAAAAAAAAAATTGTTCAGAATATCCTTGGTCATTGGGCTCTAGTTTATGCCTGATAGATATCGTGATAAGAGAGGTCGTTTCATCAGTAGAGAAACCCATCTAAGTAATCTTCTAGCCAATCTCTCTTTGAGTGACACTATGGGTGAAAATCTAAACCAAGCCAGGGATGGAAATCCACCTATGACACTCAGGGATTATATGAACCCTACTAGAACATGTCAACCATCATGCATACAGTTACCCCACTCCACGGCTCACTTTGAGTTAAAGCCGAGCATTATCCAAATGCTCCCACTCTTTCGTGGAGTTGAGAACGAGAATCCCTACCACCATGTTAGGGATTTTGAAGAAATCTGTGGGACTATAAGATTCCCCAATATGTCTGATGAAATAGTGAGACTTAGGTTGTTCCCTTTCTCTTTGAGAGAGAAAGCAAAATCTTGGTTGTATGCCTTACAACCTCATTCCATCACCACATGGGAAGAATTAACCAGTTTATTCCTTCTGAAATTCTTTCCCAAGCACAAAACCACCGCTTTAAGGCAAAGTCTTAATAATTTTGTGCAACAAGAAGGAGAGTCTCTCTACAAATATCTATAGAGATTTAAAGAACTGGAACTACAGTGTCCACACCATGGTTATGAAAAGAGCAGACTAGTCCAATTTCTTTATGACGGACTAGACTATCCCACTACATCCATGGTAGAGTCATTCTGTGGTGGCGGATTTACTTATAAATCCGTTGATGATTGCATGGCTTTTCTAGAAGACTTAGCTGAGAAATCCCATCAATGGGAAACCTCTAGAGGACCTCCTACTAGGGCAAACCCTACTCCAAATAAAGGCGGCATCTATAGAGTTGATGAGTCCGAACTTAAACTCGCCGCCATGACGAGAAGGATAGAAGCCCTAGAGCTTGGTCAGCCTAAAGCAGTTAGGGAGGATCCCACTCAGGTCATGAGTGTTGGAAATGAATCCATCTCTTATCCGTGCTCCGTCTGTGGAGACCCATCTCATACAGGGAATAAGTGTACCCTATTCTTTGTTTCTGACGAAAAAGAGCAAGCTAATGCTCTTTATCTAAACTCTAGGCAAGATAACCGTCAGAAATATGATCCTTACTCAAACACTTATAATCCGGGTTGGAGAAATCACCCAAATTTTTCTTGGTCCAAGGGTCAAAATCAGGGTCAGGTTAGTAGTTCCATGAACCCTCCTGGGTTTAATGCTCCTAGGAATCCTTTTGCTCAAAATCAGGGTCAATCTAGTACCCAATATCCTTCTCAAAACAGTGAGTCTTTAGAGGAAACCATGAAGCAACTAGCTAAAACCCATAGAGAGTCTATACAACAGACCAACCAGGTTATACAACAGACCAACCAGGCTTTACAACAGACTAACCAGACTGTACAAGAGACCAACCAAGCTGTAAATAGTTTAAGAACCGAGGTAGGTCAACTTAGAGAAGCCCTTAGGCAAAGAGATCAGGGTATGTTTCCTAGTCAACCAGAGCCAAACCCGAAGGGTAAACAGTCGATGGACCAGGCCAATGCAATAACCACCCTTAGAAGTGGTAGGGTAATTGACAATAACGTAGGAGTTCCCGAAGATAGTGAACTAAACTCTGAACAACCCACCTTACCAACTAGTGTCTCTTGTAAAGAGCCTGAGAAGGCTTCTGAGTCTGAAGACCCACCCATTGTGCCTAAGTCGTATGTTCCTAGAGCCCCATATCCTCAGCGTTTGGTAGAACTAAAGAAGAACACTCAGTTTGAGGAGATAATGGAAATATTCAAACAGGTTAGTATTAACATTCCATTATTAGATGTTATTAAACAAATCCCAGCTTACGCTAAGTTCCTTAAAGACCTATGTACTAGGAAGCGTAAGATGAATGTGCATAAGAAAGTCTTCTTGACTAATCAAGTCAGCTCTATTCTCCAGCAAACCCTTCCAACTAAGTATAAAGACCCAGGAAGCCCTACCTTACCATGCACCATAGGGGAACATGAGATCGAACGAGCATTGTTAGATCTAGGTGCCAGTGTTAACCTACTTCCTTACTCGGTTTACTTACAGTTAGGGTTAGGAGAAATAAAACCCACTTCTATAGTTCTCCAGTTGGCAGATCGGTCTGTTAGGCGTCCACGTGGGATAGTGGAAGATGTTTTGATAAAAGTTGGTGAATTCATCTTTGCGGTAGATTTCATCATCTTAGATACTGAACCAGTTAGTGATACCCAAAACCAAATTCCCGTCATTTTAGGACGACCATTCTTAGCTACATCTGATGCTGTCATATCCTGTAGGAGTGGACTTATAAAATTATCTTTTGGAAACATGACTGTAGAGATGAACATCTTTAAGGCTGGACTTTTCCCTGATGATGTTAATGATTTTAGTGAGATGAACCTAATAGATATGTTCGTTCAGGATTCTTTACCTGAGACTTTATCCGAGGATCCTTTAGAAACTCTATTGGCACTTTTATGCTTAGATGAGGAGGATAGTATTAATGAGATAGATAACATGTCAGAGTCTACCTCCTTGTTAGTGTCTGAGCCGATTACTTTGTCAACCTTAGAGTCACCACTTCCATCGTATGAGTCAAATGCTCTACCACTGAGCTATGGACCCACCATAAAAGATGATGATGAATCTTGGCTGCTCAATCTAGTAAATGAGAATGATGACTCGCTTGACTTAGTCAAGGACTTGGAGTTCTTTAAGGACACTAATGACATCATAATCAAACAAATTATAGAGGGTTTATCTGAACCAACTTTGGTAGCTGGTGTGGGTAGATCCGAGCTACTGTTGCTGCTCTATCATGAAGCACGAGCTGTTGTCCCTTGCATTCTCTTATACCTGCGACTTGGCTGGCCAAGCTTTGGCCTGCCTTAGTGATGGCCGGCCTAGAATGGTCGGCTCCTCTCTCTTTCCTTCTCTTTCACTCAAGCTTTTCTTTTGGTGATGAAGAACCCAAAGAAACTTCAAAACCCTAGCTCCCCTTTTTTTCTCTCTACCCTTCCTTTTTTCTTTCTAAAAGACTTGTTGTATTTCAATCAAAACCCTAAGGCTATGTTTGGCGCGGGGGAATGGAATGAGATTCCTGGGAATCACATTCCCGTAACGTGATTTCTGGGATTCAGATTACTGTAGTTTGATGTTTGGTTTGACCAGGAATGAGAATTTGATTCCTGACATATTCCTAATTAGGTGTTTCATTCGTATGGAACAGGAATGTAAATATTTGTAAAAGTTCACCTTTAGGCTTACTTAAACTACATCAAATACACATCAACATTGTTATATATTAAAATCAGTATTATTTATTCAAATTCGTAGATTTGAAATAATAACACGATACACCAAAGGATTAGAATTTAAAGATAATAAATAAAGGTCTTTATAAAAATTTATCTAAAATCAAATTTTGTTCGTAAACCGAAATAGAAATTTATCTAAATTTAAATTTTGTTCATAAACCCTAGTTTAATCATGATTTATATGTCACACTGCAATTTAAAACTTGGTAATTCAATATTTTGTTAAGGATAAATTTGTCAATAAATATTAATATTATCGGATTCCAGGGGAATGGGAATCACAAACCCACCCCCCTGGGTTTGCTATTACCCTTTTTTTAGGGAATCACATTCTCGAGCCCATGCCATTCCCACAAGCCAAACAATGATCCGGAATGTGATTCCCGGGAATCACATTCCATTCCCACTCCATTCCCGCACGCCAAACATGGCCTCAGACTTCTAAAGACAACCCCTTGACTTGACTTAGTCTTAGTCTTCCAAACTTGACTTAGTCTTCTCAAAAAGGGGGTGTTCCTAAGATCTTCTCTTTCTTCTTCTTCTTTGGACTTGGACTTTGAGTTTGGGCTTTCAATTAAAATCAAGGGGTACCTTCATCCTTCTTATTTACAAATCTAATTTCAAGAAATGACCTCGGCTTCTATCTTCCATAACTTTCCTGTCCGAACTCCGAATTCACTTCTATTTTCACCATCGGACTCGTCATTGAATCCACTTGTCTTTTGATTCATTTGAAATATTTTTCTCTCGTTTTGTCTGCATGAGATGAAAGTGATAAATGCTTCGTTTTATTCCGAATCACACGCTTAACTCGAAAATAGATACCTAACATGAAAAACACATAAACTCTTATTTATAATATCTGAAACGAACTAATTGGTCTAAGTTAGGATCTCCAAATGTGACATTTTCATGTCACAGAACAAGTCAGGCAAGACACTTAAGATATTTAACTGCCTGAGATCTTTGGGAAGATTCAGGATTAAGTCGGTAAGCTTGCGGCACGTTTCTGCCTTCCAAATTTAGGGCATTAAGCATCGGCCTTGCTTATGCGAATCCCCCTAATACTTCTTGAGAATCCCATGGCAGATCGAGTAGTGTTTTGGGCGAAGCAGTGCTGGAGCTCCTTAGCTGATCTTTGCTGACCTCCCAGTTCTGGGCTTAGGTGATGATGCTCTTTGCGGGCCCAACGATCCTGCTGCCTTAAGACGGGTTGATTCGTTGAACTTCTTTTCTCTATTCTTGACTTCTTGAAGTCAGTTAACGGTTGACTATTTGATGTAACATAATGAGTCCCGCCACTCCTTAGTCGAAAGTAGAAACTAAAGAGTAGAAGTACTCTGAAGTTCCAAGCATTTAAAATAACTTAAATAAATCTTGAGGGCAATAAGTATACTTGGACCAGAGTTGTTCGTGAAGCTTGATCATTCTTTGGGTTTTTGATTTCCAGAGCTTCTTGTTCCAGGGTTAATTTTGGCTGAGTTGTTTTGCTAATGACAAAGCTGGCCTCTTTGTATCTGAGTTCTCGTGATCTTTGCTTGCCAGGGTTGAGATTTCTGGAAGATTTGTCCACGTTTTGCACTACACGTGATACGTTTCAGTTTTGTGCCCTGAAATAAATTTCATCTTCTCCGATAGATTCTGTGACGTCACAGATTTGATCTTCTTGTCACGCGCATTCGGCGTTAATATTTAGGTAACTACTGCCCACGGTACCACTACTGCCAAACGTGGGATGCGTTGCATCTTCTGGTGAGAGAATTGCTAAACGTGGCTTGAATATGGGTTGATATCTAACCTAGTTTGGACCCGTTAGCGGAGCTGATTACTGAGACAGGGCTGGTATGCGAAGCAGGGCTCTAAGGCTGAGCCGATCTTCGAGAAAGAGCGGGAATGCGGAGCTAGGCTTATGTCGGTTATTTGTGTTAGCGTATCTATGTGTATTTCGGATTTAGAAAAGATTCGGTGAGGCGGTGGGATTAGGGTTTTAGTGGCTATATATACTAAAATCCTAGGAGATATGTATGCTTAATTGTCACGAACCTCTTGTGTAACTTGTTTGCTTATCATAGTAGAAATCATTGCGTCGTTGTCGCCGTGGAGTAGGTCTCAACAACCGAACCACGTAAATCTCTTGTGTGATTGTTCTTTATTTCCTATTGCTTTTCTTGGGTTACTTGATTTCGGTCATAACAAACCCCAATTGTCATAACAATATGGCATTAGAGCTAAAGTTTTGAGATCTCTGTGATGGCGAAATACGAGATAGAAAAGTTCGATGGAAGTAATGATTTTGATCTTTGGAAGATTAAGATGCGAACAATATTAGTTCAACAGGGTTTGCTGAAAATATTGAATGGGAAGGTTGCACTCGCTGAATCATTATCAGAAGCAGAGAAGGAAGATCTCATGGACAGATTTTGTTGTGTTTGAGCAATGAGGTCTTGCAAGAAGTAGGGACAGAAACTATAACCGATGGGCTATGGAGTAAGTTGGAGGCAAGGTATATGACGACATCTCTATTTAATCGTTTGTATCTAAAAAGGAAATTATTTATTTACAGGTGTTAGAAAGGGAATCGTTGAAAGACCATATGGATGAAATCAACCGAGTATTCTTGGATTTGGCAAATACAGATGTCAAATTCAAAGACGAAGATAAGGCATTACTATTGCTTGCATCCGTGCCACAATCATATGAAAGCTTTGTTGATTCTTTTATGTCTGGTAAAACAACTACGACATTGGAGGATGTTAAAGCAGCATTGAACTCCAAGGAGTTGAGATGAAGGTTAATGGAAGAAAGCACTTCAGGAGATGGTTTGGTTGCAAGGGGAAGTTGATGTGACACGAAAATGTCACATTTGGAGAGCTTAACTAAGCCTAGTTAGTTCGTTTTGAGTATTATAAATAATATATTATGTGTTTTTAATGTTAGGTACCTATTTTGGAGTTAAACATGTAAATCGGAATAAAGGGAATGAATTGTCACTATCATTTCATGTGCCCAAAACGAGAGAAAATGACTTCAAGCAAATCAAATTACAAGTGGAGGCAATAACGCGTCCAACGGTGAAGACGAAAGTCAATTCCGAGTTCGGACGAGGAAGTTGTGAAAGATAGAAGCCAAGGTCTTTTCTTGAAGGCACTCCCTTGGTCTTTAATTCAAAGCCCAACCTCTAAGCCCAAGTTCAAGAATACCCAAAGAAGAAGGAAGGTGTAGAGATTTTATGAGCACCCACATTTGGGCCCAAGTCAAAGTAGTCTAAAGACTTAGTCAAGTTGACTAAGTCTAGGGTTTGAATCAAGTTAGGTTACTATTCATCTTCTACTATTCATCATCTTGTACAAGGGAGGAGAGAGAAAAAACCTAGGGTTAAAAGTTCTTGAAGAAACTAGAGTTTGAGCTAGAGAGAGAAGAGAGCAAGAGGAAGAAGGAGTGGCCGGCCTTAGCTTGGGCAGCCAAGCTAGGCCGACCAAGCAAGGCCGGCACAACAAGAGCTCGGGTCTCCACGGTTTAGAGCTGCTCTCGGGATGGCCATGGGAGCAGGGGAGCAGCTGTTGTTCTTCAAGGTAGCAGCTGCACCGGCAATGCAGCAGCTTTGAATGGGAAGCACGCACCAGCAGCAGCCTCCAGCGTGCTGGGACGGCCAGAACAGCAAGGCTGCTGTTTTGCAGCAGCTCGAGTTCACAAGAGCTGCTGCTCGGGGTGCATCCTCATGCTCGGGATCTCCAAAACGCGGAGCTGCTGCTCGGTTTACTCGGGACAGCAACACGGGACGCAAGGGACGGCTCAAGAAGGCTCGGGAAAGACAAGATTTGGCCGGATTTCTTCATACCTTTGGTCGGATTTTTCTTGGTCTTCCGGCCACTTTCTTGGCCGGAAACCTTAGGGCTTTTGTTCCCCTCATCCTTGTCTTGCTTCCCATATGGTTTGATTTGATTTTGGGTAAAAAATTTCTAGAGAGAGAAAGCTAGGGTTAGGTTTAATGGAGGTTGTGTTCTAAATGGAGAAGATGATGGTGGTCGCTACGGGGAATCTAGAAAATTGCTAAGGGGAGATCGACTGCAACTAAAACTCATATTTTCCGACGATCTTAGCCTCGAACCACATCGAAAAAGGCGGATTCTCTCACCATTTCCTTTTTATTTCTTATTCAATCACCATGTTTAGCTAACTTTAGTTTGTCGATTATATGAGATGAAATGTGGTGAATTCGTGACTATGTTGAATATGATTTGATGTTTTGATTATAAATTGATGTTCATTTATTTCGATTATCGTTTTGATCGTATTTTCATGTGTCTTGTCAAGCACTTCGCATAGTTAATAGACGAAACGAAGTATTCGATATCGATCGTAGTCTAAGTCATAATTTCATGTGTCTTGTCATGCACTTCACATAGTTAGGCGACTAGACGTCACTTTCGATGACTCGGGATTAACCGATTTAGACGTTTGTTTGACTAAGTATGATCTCCGGATATACATAATACTTAGAGACATCTACTTTAAGAGTCGAATATCGATTGTACCTCGACACATCAAATCGGACTACACATAGTCGTAGGTTTATCATTATGGATTCCCGGACTTCGACACCTCTCTCACTTATTTGTCTCCCGACTCTTGTTGCCTCCCGACTCTTGTTGCCTCCCGACTCTAGTTCCTCCGACTCCTCTCTCGAATCTCTCTCTCGCCCGTTTACATATATTGTTTTGCTAGTTTTATTTGTTTTCCTTTATCACTCATTCAATATCTAGGCGATGAGAAGGGTCACTTGAAGAAGACAACGACAATGTAATGTCTTGGTAATCTTTGAAGAATGTGATGAAGTTATAATTCTGGCAATCAATGCCCGCTTCTCGGAAGATGTGTGGATTTGGGAGACTGGGTGTACATTACATGTATCTTCTCATAGGGATAGGTTTTCCACTTATAAGGCCATTAATGGCGGTAAGGTTTTAATGGGAAACGATGCTCCCTGTAAGGTGGTTGGGATGGGTACAATTTTGTTCAAGATGCACGATGGTGTTGAGGACTATAACAGACATCAAACAAGTCCTAGATTTGAGATGAATCTAATCTCTTTGGGAACTCTGGATGATAATGGTTGTAAGTATAGTGGTGAAGGTGGTGTGCTTCAGATTTCTAAGGGGAGTCTTATAGTTATGAAGGGGTTGAAGAAGAATGGTCTATATGTACTATAGGGTAACACCGTTATCGGATCAGTAGCGATATCATCATCAGACAAGGAAGTTGAAACTACCAAGCTATGGCATATGCGGTTAGGGTATATGAGCGAAAGGGGGATGGCTATACTGAGCAAGAAGGGGTTACTCTGTGGACAGAAGGTTGGAAAATTGGAATTCTGTGAGCATTGCGTCTTCGGGAAGCAATGTCGGGTAAACTTCAGTACACTAGTTCATAAGACTAAAGGAACTCTAGACTACATCCATTCAGATCTTTGGGGTCCCTCCCAGGTTAGCTGACATGGTGGGGATAGATACATGTTAACATTGATAGATGATTTTTCAAGGAAAGTATGGGTATACTAACTGAAACCCAAAGACGAAGCATTCGTCTAGTTCAAGCAGTGGAAGACTTTGGTCGAGAAGCACACTGAAAAATCGATCAACCAATTGAGGACTGACAATGGCATGGAATTTTGCGGAAACGAGTTTAATAGGTTTTGTGAAGACCAAAGGCTGGTGAGACACCATACTGTCAGAAAGACGCCACAACAGAATGGTGTCGAGGAACGTATGAACATAACTCCATTGGAACGAGCTCGTTGTATGCTTTCAAATACAAGGCTGTCAGAGGTGTTCTGGGCTGAAACAATGAACACGACAGCATATAAACAGGAAGACGCTCATTACAGTGTTGCCAAGAAGGAGAGACATTCGCGCACCGGAAAGGTATGGAATGGCAGATATGGTTGCATTCACACTTAGTGTGGGGGAAAATATTGATAAAGGTGAGTCATGCACCTATGAAGAAGCTATGACGAGTGATGAATCGAGGCAATGGTCTTTGGAATAAATGAAGAGATTGAGTCTCTTAGCTGAGAAGCCTAAGGGACAGAAGATTGTTGGTAGCAAATGGGTTTTCAAGAGGAAGGAAGGAATCCCAGGGGTGGAGGATGCACGATACAAAGCACGGTTAGTAGCCAAGGGTTTATGCAGCGAAAAGGAATTGACTTCAATGAGGTATTTTCTCCTGTTGCTAAACATAGCTCTATTGGAGTATTACTTGCTATGGTTGCTTTGTATGATATGGAGTTAGAGTTGCTGATGTCACAAAATGGCCTTCCGTTATATCAACATGAAACAAGGAGTTGATGCATGACAACCTCCGTTATGGTGAATATTCTGTTAAGTCAAGTTAGATTCTGCCAAGTGTTTCTGTCTCCAGTTTTGTTTCTCTGCTTCTTTGCTCCTGCTCCTCCCTCCTTTGCTCATGTTCCTAGATTCTTGCTCCTGCTCCTTACTCTTTGCTCATGTTCCTTGCTCTTGTTCGTCTGTTCCCGAGGGGGGAAAACCTGCAAAGGGTTCGAAACTGCTCCAACGCTCAAGACAGTCAGGGTGTTCTTTACAGTTAAAAGAATGAATATTGATTGATCCTTTTGGGGGCGAGTTTTGAGAACTAAGAGTTTCTTGTGATCTTTCAGGATTTAGAGATCGTGTCCTTTGAAGGGCGATTTGGGAGCCTTTTATAGGCTTTAAGAGGCGGCGGTGATTGCCGTGGAGGGAAGGTTTGGCTTTGTGTTTATCTCGGTATCAGGATAGATGGAAGTTCCTATGTTCAAGGATCTTCCGTAGATATCCTGCCGATGTGATAGATCCTTGGGGAGAAGTTTCCTCCCTTGGACGGGTGAAGTCAAAACTTGCTTAAACACTTAGAGATCCGTAACCGACTGAGATCTCTGTGGAGATTCTGGGATAAAGTTGATCGATTGTCGGTGCACTTTGCCTTCCCAGTGCTGAGCGTAAGGCATCGACCGAACCTACATGGACCCCCCCTCCCCTCATACCTATAGAAACCCCAGGGTTGATCCGTTCGTGCCAAGGGCGTTACAAGACTGGTTTCCTCTAGCCGACCTCCCAGTTAGGGGAGTACATGATGGATCGTCAAGGGTTCAGCTGACCTGTTACCTTAAGCCGGGTTGACCCGATGGACTTCAGCTCTGATCTTGACTCTTCAGACGTTAGTCAACGTCTGGACATTTTATGCATTATCAAGAGTAACTTGATGTTAAGACTGCGTTCTTACATTGGGAGTTAGAGGAACAAATCTATATGCGTCAACTAGAGGGGTTTGAGATTCTCAAGAAAGAAGACTAGGTGTGTTTGCTGAAGAAATCCTTGCATGGATTGGAACAGTCTCCTAGTGGTGTAAGCGTTTTGATACCTTCATGGTTAAAAACGGTTATGAAAGAAGCAAATATGATAGTTGTGTGTACCACAGGAAACTATCAGATGGTTCTTATGTGTATCTGCTCCTAATAGTGGATGACATGCTGATAGCTTGCAAGGATATGTCAAAAATGGACATGTTAAAGGATCAGTTAAAGGGTGAGTTAGAGATGAAAAACTTGGGTGCCTCAAGGAAGATATTGGGTATGGAAATACAGAGAGACAGATCTGCTGGGAAATTATTCTTGTCTCAGAAAACGTACACCGAGAAGGTGTTTGAACGTTTTGGTATGACTGAGGCAAAACCTGTCAGTACTCCATTGGCATCACACTTTAAGCTTTCGGGTGAACTGTCACTGACAACTGATAAAGAGACTGAGTACATGTCTCGGGTGTCTTATGCAAGTGCATTAGATAGCATTATGTATGCTATGGTGTGAACAAGGTCGGATATTTCACACGTTGTTTGTGTAGTCAGCAGATACATTGGCAGACCTAGGAAAGGTCAATGGCAGGCTGTGAAATGGATACTGTGGTATCTAGGAGGAACTGCGGACGTTGGTCGGGTTTACGACATAAGTGATGATGCATAAAACGTCCTGACATTGACTGACGACAGGAAGTTAAGATCAGATCTGAAGTCCAACGGGTCAACCCGGCTTAAGGCAGCAGGACAGCGGAATCCCTGACGATTCATTACGTACTCCCCTAACTGGGAGGTCGGCTAGAGGAACCAGTTGTGTTTCGCCCCCGACATGAACAGATCAGCCCTTGGATTTCTAAAGGAATGATGGGGGTCCACCTAGGTTTGGTCGATGCCTAACGCCTTAAACTGTGGAGGCAGAAGTGCACTAGCAACCTACCGACTTAATCCCAGAATGCCCTAAAAGATCTCAGTGGGTTACTGCTGATGTCAAAATGGCTTCCCGTAAGATCAGCATGAAATAGGGAGTTGACGCATGACAGCCTCCGTTATGTATGAATCCTCTGTTATGTTGGGGATTGATTAGCTTTGTATTCCTGTTTCCTGCTCTGATTCTCTTTGTTTCGATTCCCGGTTCCTGTTCCTTGCTCCTTGTTCCATCTCCATGCTCCTTGCTCAAGCTCTTTGCTCCTTGCTCCTGTTTGTCTGTTCCTGAGGGGGGAAACCTGCAAAGAGTTCGAAAACCGCTCCGACGCTCAAGCCAGTCAGGGTGCTATTTGCAGTAAAAGAAGGAATATTGATCCTTTTAGGGGGCGAGTTACGGGAACTCTGAGTTTTTTATAATCTTTTTGGTTCAAGAGATCGTGTCCTGTGAAGGACGATGTGGGGGCCTTTTATAGGCGATTTTAGGCCGACTGTGATTAGTGGCGGTGGTGAGGCGGTTGCCGTCAATCCGAACGGAAAGTTTCCTCCCTTGAGTATCTAGGGTTTCTCTCAGAGTCTATCCCGGATCTTTGATAAGTGGAAGTTCCTAAGTTTAAAGATTCTTCGTAGATATCTTGCTGGTGTGATAGACTCTAAAGGAGAAGCTTCCTTCTTTAGATACGTGGAGTCCATGCAAGCTTAAACACTTCGAGATGTATGGCCGACTGAGATCTTTCTAGAAGTTTCGGTATTAAGTCGGTAGGTCGCTTGGCGCTGCTGCTGCCTCCCCAGTTCTGGGCGTAAGACACTGGCCGAACCTGTGTGGACCCCTCTCACTCCTTTGAAGACCCCAGGGCTGATCTGTCTATGCCAAGGGTGTAAGGTTTTGTGTGTATCTAATACAACTATTTAGTGTTCTAAGCGGAATCTCAAACATCATATGTTAACACTAAACATCTAGGATCATAAAGCACTAAACAATGAACTAGAAGAGGGATAAATACCTTAATTGCGTTTTTTCCTCGAACCTTTCCAATCGCGTGTGAAGATCGAGAGCTTCAAGTGTAGCTCCTCTACTTGAGACACCGGGTAGGTTAACTTGATCTCCCTTCTTTAATGTCTGCTAGGACTTAATAGAAGGTTGAGAAGAACTCTTCTTCTTGACTAGATTGATAGAACACAATTTTTTTCTCTACAATCCTCTCTCTCTCTCTCCACTAGTTGTATATTGAGAGAGAGTTGTATAATTTTTCTTTCTGAGAAAAAATACACACCTTTTCTGTTCTCTAATGACCCTTATATAGAGAAGCCCTAATTAGAATCATATTTAAATTAGGTCTTTCTATTTTCTGGGTCACAGAAAAGATAATTACCAAAATACCCTTTTGGGGTATTTTGGCTTTTCCCTTTAGTGTGGCCGGCCAGGGCAACCCACTATGGGCTTTATCTGGTCGGCCCACTTACCTTGGTCGGCCATCACATGGCTACCCCCTTAGAGCCTTGCTTCGGACACCCCTTTTAAGCCTGGTACTTTCTATCTTGTTCCGAATTGCCATTCGAACCCTTTTGCCTTTTAAGTTGGATCTAATCCATCTTTAGCTTGTTCCCGTCTAGTCAAATCTCTCCGATCAAGTTACCATTCTTATGTGTCACCCGTTCTAAGATCCGGTCTATGTTAGCCGCGAATTACCGAAGTGATCCGACGATCGTAAACGGCTTCTTGCAAAGCATTACAACCCCTAATTGGACCAGATTGGATGATCTTCAGGATGAGTTCATCGTTATCCTAGCTGACAAATTGATCGCATTGCCATCTTGGTCGAAGGACACTCCTTCGGAAGGACATCTCCTTCAGATTGAACAGATATATCCTTCAGTCTCCCACTTGTACTTAGAACAAGTGCAATGCTCGATTCCCATGTCTCTTTGTATCTCATATGATACGTCATACCTTTCAGGCTTTCTTGATCTAGAGAACAACTGTCAAAACAAATGATTAATCATTAATCCATTTGAGTGTGGCTACACATTTTCCAATTGTTTCTCCTCAAGTGGCCCAGAGATACTAATCCTAACTTAATAGGAGGACATAATCCAGCCTTGTACTCCCACTTATCTTCATGGCTCTCGTGTCCCACCTGGTAATCCGCTTTTATAACCCCTTTTTACGGTTGGCGTTTAGCGGTACCAAGGTTTGACATTCCTTACATAAGATGAGTGGAGCACTCATGTTTAAGGAATCTCTCCAATCTTGCCTATGAGTGTTCATGACGGTTTTCAACATTTGAAGAATTCTCATGTTTGGGTTATCCGGTGTATATTCCTAATCATACACCCACGTAATTGACTTGAATATTATATTCCTATAGCCCATGAAACAGCGCTATCAGTGAATCTCACATGCTAGTCTTCAGGAGTCATTGTTGTCCATGCAATGACCTGGACTAGGGACTTAATAATGAATCTATTCCAAGTTCACTTAGTAGGGTTTCTTTACCAGATCATGCATCTGATAAACCTACTTGGAATGCTTCACTATTTTTTGGACTGTCAATTAAACACTAAACCATTATTTAATGACTGAAATAACTTTTATTTCTTTTATTGAATGTAGCTAATTGATTACATAAAACACCTTTTATTAACTCAATTACAACTTAAAGCAATTCTTCGATGCGCTTTATACCAATGCCCTTTGTATGACTTTCATGTTTGGGCTGAGGTAGTGGTTTAGTTAACGGATCGGTTACGTTGTCATCCGTATGGACTCTGCAAATGACCACATCTCTTCGTTATGTGATTTCCCTTATCACGTGGTACTTCCTTTGGATATGTTTGGACTTTTGGTGTGCTCTTGGTTCCTTAGCTTGGGCAATAGCTTCATTGTTGTCACAATATAGAGTTATTCCCTTTTCTATGCTAGGAACGACACCAAGTTCAGAGATAAACTTCTTGATCCAAACTCCTTCCTTGGCTGCTTCTGAAGCTGCTAAGTATTCTGGTTTTGTGGTAGTTACTGCTACAGTAGTCTGTTTTGAGCTTTCCAGCTTACTGCTCATCCGTTTAGACAAAAGACGTAACCCGACTTCGATCGGAAATCATCTCTGTCCGTTTGGAAGCTCGCATCCACATAGCCTTCCACGATTAGTTCTTCTTTCCCGCCATACACCAAGAAGTGATCCTTTGTTCTTCTCAAGTACTTCAGGATATTCTTGGTTGCGGTCTACTGTTCCTCACCTGGATTTGATTGGTAACGACTACACATGCTCAGGGCATATGAGACGTTTGGGCAAGTGCAGATCATGGCGTACATGATAGATCCTATTGCCGAAGCATAAGGCACCTTGTTCATGTGTGCTAGCTCATCTTGATCTCGAGGACTTTGAGTCTTGCTTAGCACCGTACCATGTGTCATGGGTTTTACTCCATCAGGCAAATCAACCAAGTTCCAAACTTGATTTTCAGACATGGAGTCTGATGATGCATAAAATGTCCAGACGTTGACTAACGACTGAAGAGTCAAGATCAGACCTGAAGTCTCTTGGGGACGACTCAGCTTAAGGCAGCAGGATAGCTAAACACCTAACGGTCGACTATATGTTTCCCTAACTGGGAGGTCGGCCAGAAGAAATCAGCTCTGCATTGAACGCCCTTGGCATGGACAGATCAGCCCTAGGATCTTAAAAGGAATAATGGGGGTTCCACAGGTTCGGCCCATATCTTACGCCCAGAACTGGGGAGTTATCAGCGCTGCACGACCTAATGACTTAATCCCGGACTTTCTAAAAAGATCTCAGTCGGCCTCACATCTTGAAGTGTTTAAGCCCCATTGGACTCCACTTATCTATAAGAGGAAAATTCTCCTTTAAAGTCTATCACTCCGGCAAGATATATACAAAGTATCCTTGAACTTAGGAACTTTCATTTATCAAAGATCCGGGATAGACTCGAAGAGAAACCCTAGATACGCAAAAGAGGTAACTTCCCTTACGGTTTGACGGCCACCGCCTCACCACCGCCACTAATCACAGTCGGTTTAACTACGCCTATAAAAGGCCCCCCACTTCGTCCTTCACAGGACACGTTCTCTTCACTCCAGAAAAGATCACCCCATACTCAGAGTTCTCACAACTCGCCCCCCAAAAGGATCGATTAATACTCATTCTTTTACTGCAGAGAACCCTGACTGCCTTGAGCGTCGGAGCGGCTTTCAAATCCTTTGCAGGTTTTCCCCCCTCGGGAATAGACGAACAGGAGCAAGCAGCGAGGAGCTGGAGGAAAAGAGCAGAGCAGAGAAGCGGAGCTCAACAGAGTAATCTCTCCTCTCCAAGCAGAATATACCATCATAACGGAGGCTGTCATGCATCAACTCCCTTTTTCATGCTAATTCAACCGGGAGCCAATTTTCGACATCAGCATTTGGCGCTAGAAGGAGGGGCATCTCTTCAGCAAATCATCATATTCGATAACCCGAACCCTACTCAATACTTTTTTATAACTAACCACCTCCCTGAGCCCTTCAGGCAAACATGTCCTCGGGCGAACAAACTCCACGTGGGATGCCTCATAGGCTTCCCAACTCAGACGAACTCCTCGCCGAATTGGAACAAGTCAGAGCCGACTACTACCGGAGAAACGAGGAGGCAAAACGATTGGAGGAAAGGAGTACTCGGGAGGTTCGCGAGGAGGCTCTTCTCGTCTGGCGACACTTACACTCCTGAGGCCCTAACTCTGCAACCAGGTGACCAGATGCGCCTGGAGAGCATCTTGAATGAACAAGGCGTGCTGAATCCGGACCAACCTTACGTCCCCAAGAGAGCTGGAATAGGTGTGGGGTGCGCGGACGACCCCACCATCTGTGTTATACTCATACACCAAGTGGCGGACTTGACAAGAGAAAGAGAGAAGGACAAACTTTGGGGAAGGACGGTAATTCGGCAGCCACCCCTCTGCCGGGAGATAGTGGAATCCGAAAAACCGGCAAACTTTAAGTGCTCCACGCTGGAAACATTATCACGGTGTGGAAGACCCAGGAGTGTTCATCAACAACTATGTTGCGAGGATGAACTTATGCACGACTAACTGAAACATATGGTGTGTAGTCTTTGTCACCATCCTAAAAGGACCAGCTCAGGCATGGTACAAAACGCTAGCTTCAGAGTCAATCAAGTCCTTTGATCAGCTCGCCCACGCTTTCTGCGAAGCATTCCGAGGATGCACTAGCATCAAAAGAAGAACCGACGAGCTGTTCAATGTGGTACAAGGAAAGAGCGAGACTCTAGCGAGCTAGTGGCAGAGATTTCACAATCTCATGGTACATGTCCCCGACCTGATGATGCATAAAAATGTCACGATGTTGACTAACGTCTGAAGAGTCAAGATCAGACCTGAAGTCCAACGGGTCAACCCGGCTTAAGGCAGCAGGACCGCTGAATCATTGACGATCCGCTATACCCCCCTAACTGGGAGGTCGGCTAGAGAGAACCAGCTCTGTAACGCCCTCGGCAAGACCAGATCAGCCCTAGGGTCTCTTAAAGAATTAGGGGGGTCACTGGTTCGGCCAGTGTCTTACACCCAGAACTGGGGAGGCAGCAGCGCCAAGCAACCTACCGACTTAATCCCGAAATATCTTTATATATCCTAGTCGGTTACTAATCTGGAAGTGTTTAAGCAAGCTTGGACTTCAAGAGTCTTAAGGGATGAAACATCTCCTCGAAGATCTATCACCTCGGCAGGATATCTACGAAATATTCTGAACTTAGGATATTTCTATTTATCCTAGACACAGGATAACTACGAAAAGAAACCCTAATTCGGCCTATAAAAGGGTCTCATATCACCTTCTTCAAGGTAAGCTGAACAAGTCTAATAGACTCCACACCCAAAAAGGATCATTCAATACTCATTCTTTTACTGTAAAGAGCAATCTGACTGGTTTGAGCGTCGGAACGGTTTTCTTTCTTTTTGCAGGTTTTCCCCCAGGTCTCTAATGGAAGGAGCGGAAATCTAACGGAGGCTGTCATGCATCAACTCCTTTTTCATGCTGATTTAACCGGGAGCCAATTTTCGACATCAGCATTTGGCGCTAGAAGGAGTGGATCTCTCCAGCAAAATCTTTAACGAGTCATCTTTTTGAATCACGTTCATCTTTAAGCATTCATGTTCTTGAATCAGGAAGTGAGTTTTCACAATTCGGTTTGGTAATAGAAAGAAGGATAGAAGGATTTTAGGGTTTTTCCCTTCTCTCTTCTAAACGGCGGCCAAAGCAGAGCCGGCCCTGGCCCAAAGCGAGCAAAACACAAATAGGTAGTATTATGAAGTGCCTATAAAAGAAAAATTAACCCAGATCAAAAACAGACTAAGAGGATGACGTGATGGGCACCTTAACTCCAAGCTGCTCTCACGGGCCCACCATTTCATTTGTGTTGATTCAAATAAGGCCCCCAGTGTTTAACAAACTCTAAGATTGGGCCCTAATTGTGACCAACTACGAAATTTGCTCTCATGTATCATTCAAAAATTCCCATCTAATTAGTTCAACTTACTATGGTTATAGTTCTATTGTAGTTCATCGTTACGGGAATAACCTAAATCAAGAAAATTCTCAGATTATGATCAAGATGATCGACCATATATATTTCAAGTATACATCATCTCCTAATTTGAAGTTCATTATTTATGCAACAAACATTTCATGGTTTCTTGCCATATCCAAGTTATAAATATGCATAAACATAATCAATTTTTGTTCATGTTTTCATCTACATGACAAAAATCACAAATTTAATTATGACAAAAATCTAATTCATTCTGGCTACGACCTAACCAAGTACATTAATGAGTTTCCCAAAATCGAGATGAACTTCATGAGTTTGTTCTAGATTCATGATCATAGGTTATCTCTAATGATCTATGGTCAAGAGCTCAAGCTCACAACTCACTCTATGAGCCTGAGCTCATTAAATCGGCAATCTTCTATGATGCAACAAGCTATATACTTAATTCATGATCGTTGAATTAATAGTCAACTCCTAATTTGGTACGTTATATGTGTAAGTAAGTAGTATGTAATGAATTTTATTTATAGATTAATCATTAATCCGTAATAAGATCCGACTTACTTTTTTTTTTTTTAATTTCTCTCTAATTTGGGTATAAATTAGTTTCTCAAAATATATGGTCTCACAAAAATTATTAATTTTGACTTTCCTTTGGAACAGAGCCGTGTTTGAGGGGGGGCGGGCAGGGCGTCCGCCCTGGGCCCCCACCTCAAAAGGGCCCACTTTCTATTAAAGGGTCCGAGTTGTTATATATGTTACAATATCACCTTAATCATCTAACTACTAATAGCTCCGTGGGAATGGTGATGTTTGTCCATGTTTTTTACGCGGGTTCAAATCCTGATGGCTACATTTTGATTTTCTTTTGGATGAGAATATAATTGCTAAGTCAATCTCTATTTTTACTCCACTAAACTTTGTCTTAACCGTTCTTATATTAGGTGTATTTCATTAATTTTTGAAGTGTTTTTTAAGAAATGGAAAGTTAGATGTTTTTACCACAAAAAAATAATAATACATAAATACACATGTGAATCACTAATGATTTTCATCATCTTACATTTTGTTCGATTTTGTGAACGTAATTTATTTATGTACGAAAAGCCCACAATTAAATTTCGCCCTGGGCCCTCAAATTCTCAGCCACGGCTCTGCTTTGGAAAATATATGTTGCACGGTTATCTTGCATATTATACTCGTTATATTATCGATGGTGATGAGTATGATAGGACGCTGCTAGTATATTCATTTTCGAAATAAGTTAAACTCATGGTAGACTTTTATCCAAACGCACGGATTGCTTACAATTTTTGCTACCTTTACATGTTACAGTTGCATATGGAGAAATAAGCTTCTTTAAATTTGAATTTTAGGAAATCTTATGTCCGTTGTATACATAACAATTTTTTTTACGATACTGATAATGTTTCTATAATATATATGATTTTTGACTTGCATATAGTATAAGGGCCACATTTTTTGAGTTCGCTTCGGGCCACCAAAATGTCAGGGCCGGCCCTGGGCCAAAGATCAAACTTGATTTCCCAAATCAGAGAAAGAAAAACAGAAATCACCAAATCAAGTTCTCTTTCAACAACCAAAAAAAAAGAAATAAAAAAGAACTCGTTGTTTCAAGATTGATGGTTCTAAAGTAAATCTTCATCGTCAGCTTTTGGGATCAATTCAAGCTTGGGGATGAGATTACCCCCATAGTTCCGCCAATAAAGAAGTAAGATTAGGAACCGGATTGTTCAAATCAGTTCGGTGATTAAAAGAAATTCAATTAGGTCATCATCTTAAGACCTTTAGCGACTCGAATTCGTACTAACAGAACTCCATGGAGAGAAGTAAAACCAGGCTAGCTATTGATGATGAAGGTTTTAAGAATAAGTTCTAATTTATTTACTGTTAGCTCTGTCTTGTTTATGGTTGGCTCCAATAATTATGTCACTGAGACGAGGACTCACTTAGTCAACCTTTAAGAGAAAGAAGAAGAGAAAGTCCTACTATAGGAAGTTCAATTTCCAGCAAACAAAGAAAGCTTTGATCATTGCTGTAAGGAACCAACCATTCGCTAAAGAAAGATCAACTACATCGTCTTTCTTTTTGCAGTCAAGGCTTCTTTTTGCAGTCAAGGCTTCTCAACTCGATCCAGAAGGGAAGTTCTCTTACTTTTATATTCTTATTATTATTCTCTCGCTTTACTTTTGTTATTTCTTATGATTTCATAATGTTGAGCTAAGCACGGACCAATCCCGACCGAACATCTAAGAATGACGGGCAGACCATACGGTTCCATTTTGGCCAATACTCCGGCGGAAAAACTCGAATTATTTCTAGTTTATCCCTCCTAATATTTATTTACTAATAATGATAATGATAGTAAATAGAAGTATGCATGGACATATGCGTGATAATCTATTTTCATACATAGTTCTCTGAAATTATCCTCATACTAAAACGAAGTGATTGAAAAATCAGTTCGTTACTTCATACTCGTGTTAAGAGTAAGTATCATGACATGCAAAACGAGGGTCTGCTATTCCCATTTAGATTTGTACGTGATATTAAGTTCTGACTTACTATTAAGCTCTAGATTGCTTATTATCAAATTCTAAATTGCATATTATCAAGTTCCAACCTGTTGGCTATCAAGCTTGATTTGATCATTGACTGACTTTTGTTTGTTTATCATAACCATGATGTGGAGCAAACAAACTGAAGCTACGAAGCATGTCCAATCTATTACTTGAAAAAGAAAGAAAGGAATCGGCAACGGGTGCAGCTCAGTTATGGACGACAAGGAGATGGAGTAGCCTAGGATGGAAGCGGAACAAATATTCCCATCAACTCCAACTGAAGATGATCGACGCAACAACTACAATCAGGGAAGTCTCTTCTCCCTGATCATAATAATGGCTTTAATAGTTGGTTCATAGCTTCTCTTAGACAACCGAGTCTTTGGACTGGGTAAACACCTTTTAGGCTCCTATGATTGTGAGAACCAACACACAAACGATGTGAAGATAACTCAATAGATGTTCGGCAGAACGCCTAAAAGAGGTCGCTTTATTTGATCCCAAGAATCGTTGAAATTCTATCACTTATTCGGTTCAAGGACCGAAGAGCGGAAGTCAAGCTGGATCATCTGACTCTAAAAATTAGCCTTACAACTTTATATGCCACGAAGGCAACACGTGAATGAACACAATTAAGGCCAAACAATTTACAGGCCTTGGAAATGGAGAGGATAGACACCTCTATAAATATTTGGACTATTTTATACTACGACGCTACCAATTGGCGGAGGCCGATTCATTGTCTGGTTCGACTCGAAATTCATAAGCTTGGATTAGATAAACGACTCTAATTACCGAATAACGGTGTTGAATATAAACAGGAGATTCTCTTTAGTTTCCCTTAACGGGAACACAGGATCAGGACTCTGATAAGAAAGAATATGAAGTTCTTTAACTCTCTTATTTTAGAATGGTGTTATGCAGGCAGGGACGGAACTAGGAGTAGTAGTCAAGGGGGGCCGAACCAAAAAAAAAAAATGAAAAAAATCTAAGGTTGTGTTTGATAGCAATGTGGAGAAAGGAAAAAAAATAGGGTAAATTTTACTCGGGGAAACTTTTTATGTGAGAATCATTTTCTCTATAATTTTTTTTTATTTTTTTCCTTGTTTGGTCCGGCAAGGGAATCCGTCCAAAATGATCTGAATTATCTACAACAACCAAGGCGCATCCGGAAGATGAAAAAAAAAGGTTGAGAAGAAAAGAAATTGATTTACAAGTTATAAAGGAAAGATTCAGAAATTTTAATTCTTATTGACTGAACTTATATCATCATCTTATTATACAAGACATAGAGTACTTCTCAAGCCAGTAGGAATGGAGGCAAAACATTTAAAAATCACACCAACAACCACAATCGTAATAAGGGTTTAAAGAGAAGCACCATCAGAAGCTTATGAAAGAGCTTCAAAAAAGATTTAGTTAGAGAGAGAAATCTTAGTGGGAAGAACAAGTACCCATTTAGATTTGTTGAAGGAGCCATTAATTTCATCCTTAGTAGAGCTAGAATTTGCGATGGGTTTGTTCTTTAGTAATGGTAATGGTCAAGTTTAATATCCATTCATCAAGTGGTAGAGAGGATAAGAACATCGTCAAGAGAAACTTGTTTGAGATTAGCCTTATAAACAAAGTCAGGGTGTTTATTTTGATTAAAAGGTGATCAATTTTCATCTTCTAATCTCAAGTTATGATGGATTAAGATTAAGATTTGTAACAAATAACCAATAGCAAATCATTAGATTCATGGTGGAACAAGTAAACAAATAATAAAAATGAAATTACTAGTAAAAAAACAAAAAAGAGAAAAAACAAATTAGAAGATTGAGTGGGATTTAATAATGATTCACAACAGAAAGCTTCTACTTTTAATGGTCTATGGAAATTTATGGCTTTCCATTTTAGGATAGTTTTGAGTTGGGAAGACATGGCAAATACTTTTAGGCCATGTTTGGCACGCGGGAATGGAATGTCATTCCCGGGAATCACATTCCCGTAATGCGATTCCCAGGAATCAGATTATTTTGGTTTAATGTTTGGTTCAACCAGGAATAGGAATTCCATTCCCGATGGATTACTAACTTGTTGTTTGGTTTGTGTAGGAATAGGAATGTAAATTTTACGAAAGTCCTGTTATATCCTTTTATTCAAACTACATAAATTATAGGTCAACTTTGTTATATATATTTTAAATAGTATTGTCTATTCAAATTTATAGATATGAAATAATAACGTAATACACTAATTTAAGTTGTATTTAAAGATTTATTTAAAATAAATAAGGTCTCGACTAATTTTTTTAAACGTTATGAAATCGATTTTTAACAAACAAAGAGCAAGAGAGAAGAAAAAAAACTAGAGATATGGAGAGAGAGTTACGTTTGAGCGAGAGAGGGGGTGGGAGAGAGAGAGTGTGTTGGTATGGTGGTAGTTGAAACCCTAGATTTTTAAAATTTTTTAGTAAAAATATTATGAGAATTCTAATATTTTATCAAGGATTATTTTGTCCAAAAATATTAAATGAAATCATTCCTGGGTTTGCTATTACCCCATTTCGGGGGAATCCCATTCCTCCGGGAATAGGATTCCCCCTACATTCCCGCGAGCCAAACGATAGTCGGGAATGTGATTCCTGGGAATCACATTCCATTCCCACGCGATTCCCGCGTGCCAAACATGGCCTTAGTGAGAGAGATTGGGAGAAGACGGGTCAGAGATAGAAAAGTCACGTGCTAAGGAGTTTCTCTTTCTCTATATTGTCAATCAAACAGGTTAAAAATCTATATTTTAGAGAAATAATTTCGATTTTCCCCTGGAAAGTTGTCAATCAAACACAACCTTAATGTAATTCTTTTCTTTTACTAATCCCACAACATTATTTTATGTGAGCTAGCCATTAGCCCATGACTGTATGGGATTTGTAGGAACTATTAAAAAGTATAACTAAATTATGCACCAAACAGGACAG
>BEHA01000588.1:260039-272134 GCA_002897215.1 Eschscholzia californica subsp. californica
GGTGGTGGTGCGAAGAGAGGCATAAGAAGGATGTATCCCTATTTAACCTATATATTATTGGTATAATAAAGGTTATGGTTCTTTGTTGGTCTTTAGGGCATGTTTTGTTGGTCTTTAGGACCTTTTGTTATTTTCGTTTAATTCAGGGTCGAGTGTTTTGATCATAGACCACTATTGGGAGTTTCTTCATCAACTTACAACTTTCTCTACCAATGTACCGGAATCAGAGGCGCTAACCGGAGATCTGCACGCCGCGGTTGACGGCGAGAAAAGAAGAAGGCGAAAGAAGCATCGGTCATAAAACTACCCTTAGATGGTTAGTGGTGGATGTACCAAAAGAAGCCCACCAGCTAGATCAGACAGCTATAGAGGCACCCAAGTGGGCATAACTTGTCTTGTTTGTCCGACTTTGATTGTGTCTTTGTTTATTTAAAATTCATGATGTAATTCTCATTAGCCTTTTGGCCTTTAAATGAAGTTTGATTTCCAAAAAAAAAAACTCTACCACCACTACTTTCTTTTTATGTCGGTTAAGGTGATTGGCATCATCGGCGAACCTTAAAAGAAAAAATTCACACCCTCATTTCTTTCCACCACCACCAGGGGTGAGCCCACATACGGGCCCGTAGGCCCCACAACCCTAATGTAGCTCGTATGTGTTATAGTACACTAGCCAGTATATTATATTGTATTTCTGTTTCTCAAATTAATTGTTTGCGTAGCTCAGGCGGTGAAAAACATGAGTTGCATAGTTAGATGTTTGGCGCACGGGAATGGCGTGGGAATGGA
This sequence comes from Eschscholzia californica subsp. californica, assembly GCA_002897215.1. NCBI lineage: Eukaryota > Viridiplantae > Streptophyta > Magnoliopsida > Ranunculales > Papaveraceae > Eschscholzia > Eschscholzia californica. The sequence goes on from BEHA01000588.1 coordinate 260,829, forward strand.
ATGTGATTCCCGGGAATCACATTCCAGATCATTGTTTGGCTGGCGGGAATGGTGTGGGCCCGGAAATGTGATTCCCTCAAAAAGGGGTAATAGCAAACCCAGAGGGGGAGGTGGGTTTGTGATTCCCATTCCCCCGGAATTACATATATTAATATTTATTGACAAATATATCGTTAACAAAATATTGAATTACCAATTTTATTTTATTTTTGTAGGATTTGGTATTAATAAGTACTATTATGTTTCTAAACAAAATTTAATTTTACATAAATTTCTATTTAGGTTTACAAACAAACTTTTATTTTAGATAAATTTTTATTAAGATATTTATTTATTATCTTTAAATTCTAACCCTTTGATGTATCGTGTTATTATTTCATATCTACGAATTTGAAAAAATAAAATTAATTTTAATATATTACAAAGTTCATTTGTATATTTTATGCTAAATAAAATATTTGATGTATATGTTATGTAGTTTAAGTAAGGGTAAAAGTGAACTTTTACAAATATTTACATTCCTATTCCTATACGAACCAAACACCTAGTTAGGAATATGTCAGGAATCAAATTCCCATTCCTGGTCAAACCAAACATCAAACTACAGTAGTTTGATTCCCAGTGATCACGTTACGGGAGGAATCACATTCTATTCCCGCGCGCCAAACATGGGCTTAAGGTCTTGGGATCGAATCCCGTATACCAAACTTTTTACTTCCTAGAATTTTTACTACTTAAGCTTCGGACCATGTTGGCCTTAAATTGGTTCTTGTTGATTAGGCTAACTCAATCTTGACCTTTTCAAAACCACCACCTTTTTAAAATGGCCTGTAGAGATGATAAATTTTTTTAAATAACCTCCAACATCTTAATTTTGTTAGATTTTTCGGTGACTTGTATTTTGGAATTCAAAATTGTCTTTTCTATACCTTTGTCAGAATTGTCATAGTAAACATGTTATTAGAAAGAAAACTTTATCTTTATCTTTATCTTTTTTTCCATTACGATCACTTCCTCTTCACCTTATCCACCATCGTTTCATTTTAATCTACACCACCATCTCTTCATCTCACTTTCTTTGTGTTTATTTTAATATTATTTAGGAATCTAGTTGGGGGAAGATCCTCGAACCATATTGATGAGAAAATGAAACAGATAGCTTATTATACGTCAAAATTACAATGAAATATCTTAATTGTAAATAAAATTTTGTTGAAGATTTGCTTTTTGATTCTTGTCTAATCGTATAATATGGAATTCTTTCATTACTTATAACGAAAAAGTGCCCCCAACACAAAAATTTCTGGCGTCGCCACTGACCACCACCATTTTTTCTTTTTTCCTCCTCTTCGCGGAGAAAGAGAAGTAAACAGAGAGTGTAAAGATTAGTGGGAAATTGTAAACTACATGGGTGTGTAAGAGATGTAGAGCAAGAAAGATCTGAGAAAGAAAAGTGACCAGAGGTCGTGGTCCAATTAGGAAGAGAGGAAAGAGAGATTTGACCATTGACGTTGACTCTTACCGACGTAAAGAAAATGGCGGTGATGGATACGAGGACACAAAAAGTAAACAAAATTTTTTTTCCTAAATTTTCATCAAAGACTTTATACCTCAAAAGATTTATTGTGCCCCTAAAATGGTGGCTTTTATTTATTTTACGCAAACTTAGTCGTATCTTAAACCATCTCTAGCATAATACTATAATTCTAAAACTTAGAGTGTCACATAGGATTTTTTAGACTTTTTTCTCAAAATCTATTTCCAATGCAAAGTCACACATGAAAACTCTAAATAACGTGACATCATTTATTTTAGAGATACTGAAGAGGACACTCCAAATTTAGAGTTAAGAGCATCTCCAACGGGACACTTAATCTCTAACACTTAGAATGTCATATATGACTTTTTGGAGTTTTTGTTAAAAAGCCATCACCCGTGGGACACTTTGTTAGACGCTCTATTATGAGGTGGACACATTTAGGCCGGTGCTTTTTATAGAGCTACGAATAGCTATTTACAGGGCTGGCTATTTGTAGATCAACATTTTACTATTTACAAATACTTTTGATTTTATCACAACTTTTTAGATATTTAGAATTAAGCCCCTATTTTGAGATAGGTTCATCCATCTAAAACCCTTGATCCATATTCTTCCCTCCACCAGATCGTTCTAACTTTTCATGTTTGCCGACCTTCAACCTGAGTTTTCTTCTCCAACTTTCATATTCTCATAAAAGAGAAATTTCAATCTGATTTTTCTTCTCCAACGAAGATGAAGAGATGTCAAAGGAAAACGTAAGATTCTTGTTTTTTTTACTCTCCTTGCTTGTTTGTTTAAGTTTTAAAAGAAATCTTGTTATAGATTTAGGGTTTTATGGCTTCATGGTGTATTAGGGTTTCATCTTTCATGGCTTCTTTAGGTTGATTTAGGGTTTTATGGCTTCATGGTGTAGTAGGGTTTCATCTTGATTTACTAGATTTCATGGCTTCTTTAGGTTGATTTCTCTAGGGTTCTGGCCAAAAAATTTGAGGTGGTTCTGGACGAAAAACCATGTCGAGATTTCTGACGAACTTGATGGATTCCATTAATGAACAAGAAGTCCCTTTAAATCAAAAACCAAACTGATCTGAAAAACCTAATATAGCTTCTTCCAATCTAGAATCTGACCATGTAGCAGTACACTCCTCCAGAAGGGCAAATATTTGCTTAGGGTTTTCTAGGCTTGATAGTAACGTACCAAGGTTTATAAAGTGTTATAGATGCTCTCATAACTTCAACAACTCTGTATATTTCTCCAATAGCAAGAACATATTGCTGACCTGTAACTTTTACAAATGAATACGTAGAATAATAAGATTGAAAATGAAATTTAATGCACGACTCAAAAATTACCTTAAGGTTTCGACAATATTTGGCCGTGAATTTTTTTTGCTATGACTGCTTCCAAATGAAACACGCGTGCTTCAACTCTTGGGCACAAACTAAAACTATTTTACACCATGTCGAAATATAAGCGAATAGGTCTTCCATGGATCTTATGTTCAGGATCTTCCCCATATAAATTTCATGCTCAAACATATTTATTGTTGAGCTCAAATTCTTCTCTGCATATTAACATCACATTACTAGTTAGCGCAAGTCGAAATGATTTGATGCGATTTAAAAAGAAAGTCTAACAAAACATTTTGCCATTCTGAGAAATGGGGCTACAATAATGATGGCTTAAGTTTAAACAAAAATATGCTTTCTTGATAAGTAAACGAACAAGGAACTATTTCGGAAGCAAGAGTAACAATGTTCATATTCGACCTTACAACTTCCGTATTATGAGTAAATACCAAACTGAACCGAAAATTTTAGATGTATTAGGTTTCATGGCTTCATGGTGTATTAGGGTAGGATTTTACAAGTATTAGGGTGGTTTTGGTCGAAAATTGTTTGGTTCTTTAGGTTGATTTCTCTAGGATCTCAGCTTTTAATTGTTTTTATCGAGCTCTTTTTTTACTGCATCACTGTTGAGCAGGTGTCGTGTGTTTCTGTAAGTTGCTGAATAGTTTCTAGGTTGATTTCGTTCAACATTAGATAAAACTTCAACCATCATATTTATTCCTTATCTAATACTGTTAATTAATAGGCATGACTACTATGTTCTATGTTGTATTTAGACAATCTTATTAGTCTTACTTGCAATTTGGCTAAATTGGGAGTCTTTTTCTACTGCATAATGATCTGAAAGAGTTGTGGTCTTATATCATTAGTACATACATAATGTGACATTTTTTAGAGGTACTATATGGAGTAGTATTTTGTCAACTATATTTCAAATCTCAATATTAAAGATTAAATTTCAAATCACTCTCTCTTCACCCAATTCTGCTATAGACTAATGAAACTGCTTTCAAGCACTCCAGAGTAAGAAGTCATAACACCAGCTATAGAGGAAGCCGTACCACCAACTCTAGAGGAAGAAGTCATAACACCAACTTTAGAGGAAGTCGTACCACCAACTCTAGAGGAAGAAGCCGTGTCACAAACTTTAGAGGAGGAAGTTGCACCTTTGCCATCTTCTGCCCACACTTCCTCTACCATCCCTAGTTCCTCGGCAGTTAATGAATCTCCTTTCGCACCATCTGACCATTCTCTTCTTCATTCCTTTAAACATCACATTGCTTGTAATATATAGATTAGAGAGGTAAGTTTTCTTATTTTTATGTTAGTCATTAAAAATCATGAGTAATGAACATTATCATTTGAAGGACTTCAATTGTTTTTTGCAGAAAGATAGTAGAGTTTTAAGAGTTAAGTATCTTATTGGTGTGGCTGACTTATGGAATTTCATAGAAGAATGTCCTTATGTTAGGGAGAAAATAGAGAGGTCAGGTTTTCTCTCTTTGCTTCAATTCTCTCATAGAAAGATTGATAATGTTTTAGTGAGTGCACTTATAGAAAGATTCCATCCCGAGACACACATTTCATCTCCCATTTGGTGAGATGATGATCACTTTGGATGATGTTGCACATATTCTAGATTTACCGATTGATGGTTTAGCAGTGGAAGATGATAGGACGCATGATATGAGTTACTCTGAGATATATTCCCTTATGTATGATACTCTTGGAATGGAGGAGGGTTGCAAAATATGAGTTGAAGAAAGGAAAAGTCAAAACCATTAGTCTTACATCGTCGAAGTTTGGTAATTTTAAGGAAACTGATTTAGTTGAAAAAAAAAATCAGACTGTTAGAGCATATTTGTTATATATAATTGGTACTTGTTTGTGTCCAAATAAAAGTGGTGGTAGGGTTTCAGTTTTATACTTGTTATGTTTGAGGAATGTCGATTAGGTTAGGAACTATTCATGGGGAACTGCTTGTTTGACAAATTTACTTCATAAACTCGGGAATGCGAGTCGCTGGAGTAGCCAACAAGTAGCTGGATGTATTCCGCTCTTGCAGGTAGGAAATGAAGAAATTTCCTCCATATGCCTGACTATCTATTCATGGGGAAATTGTTTGTTTAACAAATTCGCTTATTTTGTTCCATCCATTTTTTTATGACAGAGTTGAATTTACCTTCATTTGCCGACTCTTTATAGAAGAGTCCAACTACAAGGCTTCCAGCCTAGGATGCCTTTTTTACGTCGGAGCAAACCTGAAATGAATAAAGTAAATGACATGAAACTGAGTTTGAAGAATCTACGTCAGGAAATTGACGATGTCAAAGATGAAGATGTAAGTATAAAATGAAAATTTAAATGTAAAAAAATCTTACAATTTGGAGTCTTACAAGTCTAGCTAATTGTATATTGATTTTTTTTTTCACGTTATGTGGGATCCTTACAAAGCAAATCGAACAAATTATTCATTGGGACCCTAGCAATATTACATTGGTTTTACCGTGCGTTTCGACACAACCGTCGGTATCATATCCTCAGAGGGTTCTACGACAATTTGGATTCCTTCAAGGTGTACCATCTAAACCGTTCAAACACGACAAAATGAAGTCAATCATTAGTCACAAAAACTATGGTCCGTATTATGGAAACTCATGAAGCTGGACATGGAAACGATGGAGAAACCACCTTATGAGTGACAACATCAAATTTGAAGCAGAACCCAATCCAGGATGCACCCCTGAATACATGACTTGGTACAAAAATGTTTCACATACTAAGGTGATTCACCCAGACAGACGAATAACACCAATGCTTACTACTTCGGTGCCCGGAAGACCAATTTCAAACAATTCATTGTTTGTAAAACGTGTCGTAAGTGCAAGTATTTATAAGTTTTATACACGTTATTTATGTATTTATAGTTTTTCTCTAATTTTTCTCTCATTTTAATCCATAGCGACAATCTTCATAGTATCATAGACAATCTAAAGACTTGTGGGGAGGCCTAGACGCACCAATGAGCTCGTGCTCGAAGAGGATATTTCATGACAGGCTTTAGGGGTTGTACTCATTGTGTGCTCGTATGCAATTCCCAAACAAAAGAGGAAAAATGGTCGTAGAGGGAGAATCAAGCGATGAAGATGACGAAGACAATGAAAGTGAAGATTATGAAGGAAAATGGTCAGGGGTAGAATTTTTTGTAAAATCATAGACATGAAGAAAGCCAAACAGGTCTTTTTATATTTATAGAGCTTTGTAAGACGAAAGTGGCTTTCGGAATTTTTTGGTTATCAATTCTAAATATGTTTGAGATTATATTCGTTTACTCTAACTAAACCACATCACTCAAACATACTACTGATCTAAGAATGTTAAAATTTTGCTAAAAAATGGTGAAAACGAACATAAATGTTCATACAAAAAGGCCAAACAGAATGTAAATGTCGAAAAAATAATCGTGGAACTGACCGAAAATGTTGAACACTTAAACATCAAACTGATCGAAAATGTTGAAACATTAAAGATCAAATTGACCGAAAATTTTGAAAAAGTAGATATCAAACATATCGAAAATATTGCAAAATTAAACATCACATTGACCGAAAATGTTGAAAAGTTAAACATCAAACTGACCGAAACGTTGAGAGAAAAGTCTCCGGAGTAAACGATAATGTCTAACAAAAAGACAACTGTTTTTAGGAGGAAAAAATATAATATCTTGACTAAACATATAAAACTAAATATTTCATTTCATATATAAATTTCAAGGCTACAACAAACTGAGTTTCAAAGGTTTTATGTGTTTTAGACTTGAAATTTACATTCATTGAAACAACGAGATCTTAACTATATATCTTCTCTTTTCCAATCCATATATCTTCACAAAAGTAACTTCACAAAAAATTTCTTCACACAAGTATCTTCACAAAAGATAACATTTTCACAAAAAATGTTATGAGTATTATCTTGTCCTCTTCACTCCAATTCGAAATGGGCAGTTTCCATCTTTTCAATTCCATTTCTTCTTTATACCGCTTGATTCTTTCCTCGTAGGAGACCCACTTTTAAGATGGTATAGGAGACCCACTTTTAAGATTTATAGAGACAAAGTGTTTATTTTTAGGTACCCTAAAACAATCATAGTTGTGCCTGTTGGTGACGGTGGTTTCAAAGTAGGTACAAACGTGAGGCTTTGGTGTTTGGAACGTAAGACCACTACCTTTCCAAATGTCTCTGCTATGACATGCCCTTGTTCCGGCATGCCCATCCAATCTGCAAACGGAGCAACATTCCCATAATATTGTAAGCATTGCTTTAACAATTCAACTATTTCGGTGGACTACATTCCTAGATATAGAGATGAGTTCGTATTCATATTCTTGAGCATTAATGCCCTCACTTGCTTCCACCCATAACTATTTTCAAAACCGAGTTGCTTCGAGACTACATGGTATCCACAATGTCCATCTCCAGGAACATCTTCAATGTAATCTATATATTTATGTAAAGCATGAGGAGATTCGTGCAAGCAACAACTTCGCATCAGGTTTCGCCTTTCTATACTTTGGACCTTCATCAATTTATCCTCCCATACCTTTTTCTCAAAGTTCAGTTTAACACATCGGTCTTGTTGCTCAAGAATTTGTTCCCCGACACTTGGTCCTCTTTTTCGCTTCGCTTCATAAGCCGCTACCTTACTTAACATATATAACCTCATACTTGGGCAACTCTCTTTTTGTTGAATTTTCTTTTTGAATTTGCCTTCTACCTATCCCTTTCCAATGATAGGTTCACACGACTCCTTTACGTTAATGCTTTTTGGAGTATCTATCCAAAGCTCGATGTGCAACCACATTACGTAGTCTGTCGAACAATTTCCTATTATATTGGTGCTTAACAGTTCTTTTATCTATCTCGAATGAGTGTGTGATATCAACAAACTCGAGCTCAAACATTTTGTGTGCTGCCTCCGAACAAGTCACAAAACTTCCTTGTGAGTTAGATAAAAATCTTTTGAGTCTATCGTGTTATCCTTCGGGTCTGCTCGTTGTTATGTTGCCAAAATGTTTTACCTTGTTTGTCCAAAAATGTACAAACTTCTTCTTATATGGTGTGACCCAAGTACTGATACAGTAATTCACACTTGGCACCCCAATACAGTTTTAGACCAATTACTTTTCAAAGCAAACATATTCTCTTCAAATTGTTTCTCTGTCTCTGACCAAACAACAATGTGTCAGTCTGCCATGAACTCCTCACAAGCAAGGGCTACCCCTTTAAACGAGCTCGCAACATGGGATTGAACATTCTTGTTTATATGCCATAAACAGAGAAGATAGCAAGCCTCGGGAAATACAACATCGATAGCACTAATCAAAGCAAGTTCTCTATCGATTATAATAACTGTAGGAAAGCTTTCAGAAATATACAATTGTTTGAGGCATTCCAACCCCCATACGTAGTGATTTATAGTCTCTTGAGACATAAATGCACATGCGACAGTAAAAGTTTTCCCAGTTGAAGTAACAGATACCGCATGGAGAAGTGGATGCTTTTTTTGTTTGTTTTGTATGTTGAGTCAATTATGAGAACTTGGGGAAAACATAATGCAAGACTTACACTCTTAGAATGTGTAAAGAATAAATCGGAAACCTCATCTGAATTTTTATGACACCGGTGCTTCACCAAAAAGTTTTGATCATTGCACAACTTGTAAAGTTGTTGAATTGATGTTCTACCCTTATTGAAGTCTTGTTTTATCCGTTGTGCTTCTTTGTAAACTATTTTTTTAACTGTACAATTGTCCTTGCTGTGTTTTTTGAGGTTCAAAAGGATTTCTTTTGCTTGAACCCCATTCTTAACCCACTCTTCAACAATCACTTTCTCATCTTGAGTTAACCGAGCAACGTATGCATGTCCCGTTAGATCTTCAGGAAGAACGTGATTGTGACAACCATTCAGCAAAACAATCACCCATACTCCCGAACGGATACATTTTGTTTTTACTCTAAAAGGACAATCACATTTCATGGTACCTGGTTTCTTACTCTTCACTTTGGGCTTGGTAGTATAATACTTATTTTGTTCTCTGTTATAAACTTCACTTCTCTCATAAGATAACACAATATATGAACCTGTTCCACCGTTTGAACTCTTCGTGGGAGATGAACATTTAACTAAAACAATTTTATGTTCTTTCCCAACTCTAATGCACCAATTAACAACTTCTTGTTCGGACTCAAAAAACTATAACGTAAACAAAAACAAAAATGAGTATGTAAGACCAAATGTAATCAAAGATTAAGAAAAAATGAGTTCAAAACTAGTTTACATGTCTGTGTCGAAGAAGCGGGACAAATCAAAGCTTAAACAATTGGGTTTGATTGGGTCTTCAGAGTTGTTATGTTCATCATTGGCTATATTGTTTTTGTCTCCATTCTTATCAAGATTCGGCTAGATAAAGTGAAATGCACCACATTTTAAAGCTCGACAAAAGTATACGTTGCAAAAATAAGCAAGCAGTTTTCTGCGCAATATTCGGTACCAAAATTTGTCCAAAAAAATGTCACGGAAATTGTTTGTTAATAGCGACACCGGAATTAGATGGCAAAAACATCACCGACATTTGTTCATAAAAACGTCACTGAAAATACTTGGTAAAAACGGTACCAAACTAGATGGTAAAAACGTCACCGAAAATGCTCATCGTTCTAAGCATTATTTCACCGAAAATTTGGGTCGTTCGTACAAGAGAAGAAAAAAAGTTTACCTGCAAATCTGAGTTCTTTTTTGAAATAATCACCACAAATTAGTTTATCTTACCTAAGTACTTATAATGTTGTTATATGAGTTCAATGAAGAGTTGTAGTTGAGTTCTTCAATATCAAAATCTCCCATTAATGAACCTTCTTGACCACCAAGCTCCTCCATTAATGTACCTTCATCATTGTTAGTTTCTTTCATTGTTAATTGTTAGTTTCTTTCATTGTTAATGTTTCTAGTTGGTGATTGTGAGTTGATTGTTCATAGTTATGGTGGTGATTGTTGGGATGGTGGAAGGTGTTGGCGGTGGGGCTTAGGGATGAAGAAAATAAAATATCTTCTACTATATAACCAATATTTATTTATTTTTAAGTTTGATCCTTATCAAAATTTGATTTTAGTCCCTATATGTTCTGTAAATAGCAAAACCTTATTTACAGAGAAAATGAAAAAGTTCCAACTTTTGGACCCTGTAAATAGCCAAAGTAGCTCAGTAAATAGTTTTCCCCCACATTTATTACAGAGTGTCTAGAGAGAGAAACCCTAAAACTAGAGTGTCTCTTGAGACTCTTTAAGTGTCATTTAAAAATTTAAACCAATAGAAGTCTTTTCTTTTCAACTACTTTTTCCATATTCACTTTAAGAGTGACACGTGTATTAAGTAGAGAGATTTTAGAGACTCCACTGGAGACCAAAAAAATTTAGAGTGTCTCTATATTAACACTTAGGAAAAAGAGTTTTTGTTAGTGCCCCATTGGAGATGCTCTAAAGGATCTCTTAGTGCCACCTATTCATTTAATTTTATAGTCACAACTCACAACATAAGTTTTAGAGTTTTTCTTAGTGTTGCATTAGAGAAGCATTCCCAGTAGAATATCTATGGATGGCAAGTAAACATCTCTAATGCGACACCCAATCATAAAAACTTTCGAAACTCGATTTATATTTCTAACATGATGTGGATGTAATTAAGAGCATCTTCAATGGGACATTTAAACTCTAACACTTAGAGTGTCACATGTGACTTTTTGGAGTTATTTTGTCAAGAAACGTTCTCTAATATGAAGTAGATGTATTATTATAGAGCGTCTCAATAGAGACACTTTAAAATTAGAGTGTCTTCTTGAGTTTTCCAAGTATCACCTACTCACGCTCTAGAATTTTAAACTAAAATAAATTCTTATTTTTTAACTACTTTTCTCCATTGAATTTTAGAGATCTCCTTTGAAGATAAAAAAAGATTTAAAGTGTTTATTTTGACATTTAAAAAAAATAATCTTAATTCACACTTGACAACTAGAACTTTTATAGCTTTTTTGAGAGTCTCCCATTGGAGATGCTTTAAATGGAGATATCTCAAGAGACACTCTATCTAAAGTGATCTCTCGAGGATATCTATACTTGTTAAACTCATCATTATTTGAATTAGAACCAATAGAAATCAAATATTTTTATATTTTTAAAATAATTAAATATTTATTTAAAAAATAATCACGTCACATAAATAAATAAATAAAATTTGTATTAAATATACAAAAGAAATGAGGATCTCTGTTTTCGGCACTTAAAAATGACCATCTCTATCAAAACTCCACACATTGATGAAAAAAAGATATCTTTTTTTTTTTTTTTTTTTTTTTTTTTTTTT
>BEHA01000588.1:272876-306491 GCA_002897215.1 Eschscholzia californica subsp. californica
AAGAGATGATAGAGCTTCGTCACGAAGCATGCACTTTGATGGACCATGTGTTCTTCGTAAAAACAAACTATGCAAGTTGTCGAACTGGTTTTTGAAGTAAAATCAATCAAATTGTTGAAGTTTTGTTTATTTTTCCTTGTTCACATTATGCCAGGGAAAGAGGATAAGACCAAAGGCGTACAGAGTGAAAACGGTTGTTCAACATCACAGGTCGACCACGGTTCGTATTTCTACTTCTAAGTTATTGTTGGTTTCAGTGCTTACATTACTTTCATTCACGTTCATAAAATTGTAATTATGTCAGATCCTCTTCATGATACGTTAAGGAAGGGTGTTGGAAGACCTCTAAAACGTGCTAATTCTCGTGGTTCGTCAAGGTCAAAGAAAATAACGGATAGCCACCTCAATTCTATTGATTCTGATGCAGCGGTTTGCCTCACTGCCCATCAATTATATTCTATTTTTCTTTCTAAGACCATATTTTACTGATATAGACTACTATTGTTGTAGCAGCTATTCGTTTACTCATGACAGCCACAGTTAGGGCGTTAAATGCATCTTCTTGATTTCCTTTTATTCAAAGTTTAAAACCCAAAGAAGCATTTGTCGTACACTTTTTTTTGTGGAGCGAGCTGGCACAAGAGTGATTTCAAAACTTTAACTTGATTGCCAACTTTCAAACTTGTTATTGGATTCAAACATTACATTAACTACGGGGTCGACTGGCTTGTACATCAACAGTCAGACCTGCTTATAGACCCTATACACACTACTCTATGCTGTTACGAGTTGACAACAGTAAACCAGGTTAATTGTAAAGATCATTTACTATCTCAAATATTGTCGTAAGTGCAGACCAACTAAAACCTTTCATGTGTTTACTCCTTTCCAGCCAGAGATTGCCTTAACAGGAAAGGATGAACAAAAGGTAAAGCCAATGGTTGCATGTAATACATTGGTGTCTGAAAATCTTCTACCCGAAAAGAATGCCGATGAGGGGAGTACTCATTGTCATTTTCCTAACAATGAAGAAGATGCAGAGGAATCTGATTGGGAGGATGGCGATATAACCATCTCTGATTCTCAAAACCACCAGCCTCATAGTGTTACAAGGGATGTGATTGTTGAATTCGATGATTCTCCATGTTCCAGTAAGCGAAAACCTGTTCGAAGAGCTTCAGCTGAAGACAAGGTGAACTTGAATACTCTGATTATTAGTAACATGGTTACTTTGTACCTTACTGATTTTGTTGTGCTTATTTGTACAAATTTAAGAAGTCATGGTTTCAATTCAGGAAATGGCTGAGCTGGTTCATAAGGCTCACTTGCTATGTTTACTTGCACGAGGAAGGTTAGTTGACAGTGCTTGCAGCGATCCTCTTATTCAGGTGCTTACTTCCGTTTGTAGCTTATACTTTATGTTCCCTACTCTAAATGGACTCCATATATCATCATACTGCTTTCAGCTGGCTGGTTTTTATGCAGTTGCTCTTAATTTAGCATTTGCATTCAACAGTCCAAGTGCAAGACATGCCTTCTAGGACAGACTGCACTTTATTCCCTCATGTATTTGTTGTACAACTAGATTAACAGTTTAAGCACTGTGCTTTATGTCGGTCATCTATACTCCACCTGTATATTAAGTTGATCCAGCATATGCTTTTTAAATAGAATTTTTTTTTTCTTGCTAACTTGATTTTTTGTTTATCTTTGAATCAATATTTTGTTTTAAAATATATACTGTAGTATCCTTTTCTATTGTGCTATTTTATCCGAGCAATGTCTATTTACAGGCAGCCTTACTTTCACTTGTACCGACACACTTGCCGAAGGTAGCAGAAGGGGCAAAGTTTACTGCTAATGATTTGCGTCCTATTGCCAATTGGGTATGCATATTTTCTTCAAATTTAAGCTATCGGGCGTCTTCTTTTCCTTCTTTTTTTGATGTGTTACCTTTTTCTAGCTTATTTGGTGTTCCGTTTGAATATGTTTTGTCTGCAGTTCCATGATAACTTTCATGTTAGAAGCACAAACAATACAGAGAGTCCATTTAGGTTGGGTCTGGCCACTGCTCTTGAAAAGCATGAAGGAACTGCAGAAGAGGTAAATTATCCTTCATTCTATTATTCATTGTACAGAAAGTGCGAAACTATAACCTTCTGCCGATGAGAGGTGTCAAGTAATAACATCCCAAGATGTGTAATATAGAAGCAATAAACCTTGTCAAGACACGAGTATATATGGTAAAAATTGTTTCTATCCGAATTTCGTATATCCAGTATTCCAGTGTCCAGTGTAATATCTAATGAGACAAATGTTGGAAGAATATTACCAGCTAGGAACACAGGGAAATCAAATTTTAATGCTTCTGAAGCCATATGAGGTCTGGTTGAGAGAGAAGTAGGGCAGTTAATGCATTTCGGTATTTAATATGGAAATAATGGAAGTATCAAGAGGGCTTGCATATATTATATCTAAAACTTGTACTTTCTACTTTCTAACCTGTAAATGTAATATTACAATTCTATGTAGAAGAGTAACAGATGTTAGGTGTCCGGATATTGCTTGACTGTTCTCGTTTTTATCACAGCAGAAAAAGTGAAGTAAAAATTTTTGGAATTTATTGTAGATTATCAAATTCAATATGGATGTACATGTTATACCACATATGTGTCGAGTGAAATAAATAATCGTTGCTTTGCAGGTTGCTGCATTATCTGTGGCGTTATTCAGATCTCTCAATCTTACAACTCGGTACATTTGAGAAACACAACTCCACACACACGCACACACACACCTACATATGTATATATACGTATATTTATGAACTGTTGGAAATGATCTAATGCTTTACCAAGTAAATGTGAAACCCTTGGTCCAGAAAGAGAGAATAACCCTATGATGATTTCTTCTCTTACAAATATTCCTAACATTACAAACGATATCCTTGGGAACCTGGTTTCTGGTCTATCAAAATTTAATTTTCTTTTTATTGCTGAATAAATGATTTGTCAAATTTACAATGAATGCTTACAACTGAGAATGACATATTCTCAGGTTCGTGGCAATTTTGGATGTGGCATCCCTTAAACCAGATACAGATACATCTGGTTGTTCAACCCAAGATGCAACAAGGGGAGATGGCAGGGTATTTAATTCTTTTACATTAATGGTGGCCAAGTCACATCAAGTTTCTCTATCTCCTGCCAAGTCATCATCGCGGAAAGAAGGGTCCTCTGTCGATGTTATAGGTGGAACTTGTCATAGAGGTGTATGTGGAACCAAGAAAAGCATTTCAGTGCCAAAGATAGATAAGACAAAAAGTTGTCATGTCACTAAATTGTTTAATGATAGCAAGCATGATCCATTGGCTCCGGGTTCGAGCAGTGACATCTCTGAAGCACGCCCCACCAAGAAGCCCGAAGGATCGAAGAAGAGAGGGGATCTTGAGTTTGAATTGCAGTTGGAAATGGCCATTGCTGCAACTGCAGCAGGTGCTCGTGGCAGCAAGTTACACTCAGAACCCAAAGACTCACCTTGTAGTTCATCACATCTTTCTTCTCCATTTAATAGATCAAAAAGAATTAAAACTGTAGAATCTTCGGATTCTCCTCAGGCAATCTCAACTGCAATTGGATCAAAAAAAGTTGGGGCTCCTTTGTATTGGGCAGAAGTATTTTGTAGTGGAGAAAACTTGACAGGGAAGTGGGTGCATGTTGATGCTGTGAATGTTATTATTGATGGTGAGGATAAAGTAGAAGCTGCGGCCTCTGCCTGCAGGAGGTCTTTGAGATATGTTGTTGCTTTTGCAGGGAATGGGGCTAAAGATGTAACTCGCAGGTTTGACTCTTAAAGCTCGTAGGGTTGTCACTCCATAAATCTAAATTCTAAATTCTAAATTCTTACTGCTTTTGTAAATCATGGTTATGTTTAAGCAAGTTAGTGTAGGCTTTATACGTGTAAAATCCTAGTCCCGTTAGAGATAAAAAGAAATGTCATGCTATAGATACTTTTGAACCATACTATATCATCATTTGGCATTTACATAACATGCTTAGTACTGAAAAAACTTAAGTAAGAGACGAGTGAAAGTAATTATGCTAGTTTGTAGTTTTATGGGCTATACTGTTATTCCATCTCATCTGTCCCTGATTTCATGACGTAATTTGTGTTAGACACATATTCTTGAGGAAGAGTGTGTTCTTTCCACTTTTTGCAGTTTTACTGTGTACATGTGCAATTATGCATGTACATATTTAAATGAATTAGCACTCTGAAACTATTTCTCAGTTTTGCATGAGAAAGTTGTATCCATATCTACGTTAAGCAGTTGTATGTAATTGATTAGGACTTACCTTGAGTCTCAGGTTGACAGTTGTATTATGGCCTTTTGGACATATGAAGATGGTGGTGTTTCTATTTAAAATCCCTCCCTCTTACTAACTGAAGGTTAAATGTCATCAATTACAGTAAACCATTTTTCGCAAAAACAGTTGGGAAGACTTATATTGTGAATCTACCTTTCTCTAATGTACACCACCATCAATGAATCATACGTTCTATTTCAGGTATTGTATGAAGTGGTATAAGATATCGTCGAAGCGGATTAATTCAGCTTGGTGGGATGGAGTATTGACACCATTAAAAGAGTTGGAATCTGCAGCTACAGCAGGGCTGGTCCAGTTCGAGACAAAAGAAAATAATACTTCAACTGAACTAGATAATAAGAAATCTGAAAGGTATAATTCTGCTGAGGGACATAGTAGCGGGTTAGAGACGAGGAAATCTCTTGAGGATATGGAGCTTGAAACTAGGGCCTTAACAGAACCACTTCCAACTAATCAACAGGTATGTATTGACCATTCTAAGTTATTTGTCTGGTACAATCAGTTACTTGTGAGTTTTTCATTGACTTAGCTTGTCCAAAAACTTACTTTTGAACTCCAGGCCTATATAAACCACCACCTTTATGCTATTGAAAGATGGCTTACCAAGTATCAGATACTTCATCCTAAGGGTCCCGTACTTGGTTATTGTTCTGGTCATCCAGTTTACCCTCGAAATTGTGTTAAAACGCTGTATACAAAACAAAGATGGCTAAGGGAGGGACTGCTAGTAAAAGCAAGTGAAAGTCCTGCAAAGGTATGGCAATTTTATACTTTTCATAAATTTAGGTTTAGAAATCAATTGTTAACTATTCAATTGATATAGTATATACGGATAAATCTTGTCATTTCTTGTTAGGTGGTTAAGGGTTCTTTAAAGCCTGGAAAGGTACAGTCTTCTGAACCAGTTGATGGAGAAGAAGATGCAAGGGAAGGCACTATTCAACTTTATGGGAGGTGGCAAATGGAACCTCTGGTTCTTCCTCATGCCAGAAATGGGATTGTACCAAAGGTGAGAGTTTCCTGTGGCTATAACTGCATATCAAAAAAAAATTAGGCTATAGAAACTGTTTACAGTTAGTAATGTAGTATTATTTCTGGTGTCAGAAAATCATATCTTTCTTGAAGAGCAGTATTTTATTTACCAGATGTGGATTTCTGGGTACCTACTGTGTATCTTAAATGTCAAGTTTTGGGTTTGATGATTCTTCAGAATGACCGTGGTCAAGTGGATGTGTGGTCTGAAAAGTGTCTACCACATGGAACTGTGCACCTAAGGTTTCCCAGAATCTTTAATGTTGCAAAGAGGCTGGGAGTTGATTATGCCCCTGCCATGGTTGGGTTTGAATTTCGCAATGGTCGCTCAATTCCTGTGTTCGAAGGCATCGTCGTCTGCAGTGAATTCAAAGAAGCAATCATGGAGGTAACTAATTATTAGTTTTCTTAACCGAGTGCTTGAGAAGTTATTGTGGGTGTGGTCATGGGCCTTATTTGCCCCAAAGTGGTCTTGGTAAAAAAAAAACAATTTCCTAGTTCTTTGTTTTAAGTGAATCATGATTTCGGTAGTTTGTGTTCATTATCTCCAGGCATATGTTGAAGAAGAGGAAAGAAGAGAAGCCGCGGAGAAGAAACGAGATGAAGTTCAAGCACTTTCTAGGTGGTATCAGCTTCTTTCATCTATCATAACTCGTCAAAGGTTGAACGAAACCTACGGGGACGACTCATCTTCTCAACTTCCCAATGTACCAAACCAGAAGGAAGGGGATAGTGGTAAAAATGAGGATATCATGATGTCGCAAGAGCAAAAACAAGGTTATGTTCGTAACTCAAGGTCAAATCTTTACTCAGAAGCTGGTCTTCCCGAGGATCATGAACATATATTCCCAATTGAGAATCAGAGTTTTGACGAAGAGAGTTCAGTTCGAACCAAGCGATGCCCTTGTGGGTTCTCAGTGCAGGTAGAGGAAATGTAGCATGTCAGTTAATTATGGTGTTACTTCTTCACTAACTCGTGCTAGTATTTTTGGGTTTCTTTGCTACAAGTCAATGGTTTGGAGATAAGGAACGAATTAGATGTCGCTGGGAGGCAATATGTGATTGATTCTTGAGCTCCAAATCATTCTTTTGTTGCAGCCTTCTCTCTTTCCGAAGAGTCTTTTGATAGGGTATTAGTGTATTTATGAGTTTGTAAGAAGCTTGATGGTCAGACCTCACTCAATCAAAAGTGGATTTTGTTGTACAGGAAAAGGTATTTTGTAGACATCTGAAGTAACTTAGTGGTTTGTTTGGGTATCAGTGGACGAAAGGATTAAAGTTGTATTCACACGTATCAAACGGACTCTAATAGTAACTAGTGACCAAAATTATTATTTTTTCGAAAATTAAAAACCTACACGGACCAAAATATTATGCAAATATTTGACTCGTTGATGTGGTTGAATAGAAAACTAAGTTACTAAGATCCCATTAATGGATGTTTAGGTTCTCTCTTGGGTTTTCATTATAGACGTGTCTAGTTTTTTAAATTGATTTGTAAGCAAACAGAACAACAGGGAGTGCTCATTTTATTGGTAATCTTTGGTCTCTTTCTTCTTTGTCTTGGAGGTGCCTTTCCATCACTTCTTGTACACAAATTGACAAAGCAAAGGTAGATGAAAAACGGAGTAAGACTAAGCAAAGTAAGTGTCATAATCCCAAGTGCTATGACAAATGGTACGAGAGCCTTGTCCGTGAAATTTTAAATTCTAAGTGCTTACAAGAGCATGAACGAAAAAAAAGTGCTTACAAGAGCTAGTCGGAACAATGTCAGGCAAGTCTAAGGTACGGACTGCGGTCGAGATAAGGAAGGAGGGTGGTACCAACGCAAATGGTCACAAACAACAATCTGATTCAGTAGCCCGACAGTTAGTGAGAGTCTCATAGGTACTAGTATCTAGATATAATCACCTAATTTCCTCCCATTGTATACGTTTTCCTTTTTTTTTTGAATTGGTAAGCGTGTGCCTCGAACCCTTGACCTTTAAGTTGGAAGACTTACCTCTTACCACTTGAGCCAAGGGTTGTTGGCTTGTATACGTTTTCCTTGATACTATGTTATCTCCTGCTACCTCTGATCTATGAATTTCGGAATGCGAAAAATCCAAATTGAACTAGTGTCGTTGTAAGAGCTATAAAGAGGGATTATTTGCGTAGTTCTAGAGTAACATTTGTCTACTCTATCATTAACCAAATCAATTTTAACAATAATAACTATGAACTACAAGCTCGTGGAAAAGAAAAATGTTGGGAAAATTTATACTCAGAAATCATTTACAAGAAAGTAGTAAACTATATCAACATTTTTGCAGATATTATACCTCATCAAGTAGCGCCTCAAACTGGACTTTCAACATGTGCAAGAACAATAGGAAACTCGGATGCAGTGGTTGTCAACTTGATAACTTGTAATTCTGCAGTTGAGATGAAAGAATTACTTCGGTATGAAGAGAAATATCCGAGCGCGAGCATTAATTATTTGGTTGGTCGCCTTGGTCATATAGAAAAAGGCAGAAAAATCAATTTTATCCTGTACCCAGGTTTTCTAATCTCCTTCACCAGAGATGTTTCCTCATTATACCCGCATGAGAGAATGAGACGGTAGTTCAGGTCTTCGACTGAGGCAGCACCACTAGCTGCAAGAAATTGAACATAGAACTTGGTAATTTTCCTATTATTGTAAAACTCGCCGAGAGTATTTCCCCTCCAACAACTTTAGACTCTTATATTTTTGATGAAACATGGTTTTGTAATTTGATGAAATTTACTTGTATAAGGAGAATCTAAAGTAACGGGAGATTTCTCAGCAGAGCAAAAAAGAATCATAGAGCTAGATCTATCATATCATATCCTTTCCCCCTATGATCTTTAGACTAACGAAGTCCTGAATAGTTCATCAACGACATGATAATTACTATCAAAATTTACTTGCATCACTAAGAAACAAGATAAAATAGATTACTGATAAGTTGCATGTATTACGCTCAGCATTACAAAATAAGAAACATGCAAGATTTCAACAGACTTGAAAGAAACATATCAAGTACAAACTTAAATTTCTCATGTTCAAAAGCTTGGCGTATTATTTACAACAAAGCCAAGAAAAGATGAAACGAAGATTTAAGAAATAATATAATCTGGGTTTACACCTTGGCTTGCCGCTGGAGGACTGTTTGTTGCCACCAACCAGAGAATCGTGGAACAATTCGGCTTAGCAATTACGCTTGTTTTCCTGATCGAAGTTTGACAATTGCATCGGGATTAAGTTCTGGAATAACGACTGGGCAATTTAATCCTTCCAATTTCTAGAGCTTTATCAACATTCATTGAACCAGAACTCACAGCAGCACACCTGATTTCTTGACCCTCCAACAAAGAAAAGTGCAATATCCCACCATTAAAGCTCTTATGCTTCATCTCCTCAATGACATAATCCTTGCCCTCAAAAGTAAGGGTTCCCAAGAAGATTGTTCAAAAGTGAGCATTCTAAAACTTTCGTAAGGAAATCACTGTCAAGGAGGACACCTAAGAACTCTTGGCTGACCGGACGAATAAAACCAACCCTCAAATTAGGTAAGATTTTCAATATCAGGAAAATAATGAGAACTCTTCATCATAGCTATTAGGTCATCTAACATCTCATAAATCCGATTACAACAAGGGTGTGATTTGTCTGCTATGTAGAAAGAGTGAATGCAATCACTGATAGTAATCCAACTACACCCAGGCAACTTCTTCAAACCTTTTTCTTTCATTCCTCTTCTTAAATCTGCGGCACTATCCCACCTCCCAAAAGAAGCATGCAAATTTGAGAGTGAGACATAGTTTGATGGATTCTCCGGTTCAAGTTGGATAAGGTTCCTTGAAGCCAAATCCTGCATTTCTAAGTTCTCGTGAATTACACAAGCACCAAAAAGAGCACCCCAAACACTAGCGCTGGGTTTCATAGGCATGGAGTTGATAAAGTCCAATGCTTTATCAAGTAGTCCTGCTCGACCCAACATATCAACCATACATGCACAAATCTCCACTGTCAGTGCAATTTCGTAATCTGTAACGGCTGAATTGTAAATCTTTAACCCTTCTATCACCATTCCAGATCTACAACAAGCAGAAAGTACACCAACTAGTGTTATCTTATCTGGCTTGATCCCAAGCTCGAGCATCTCACTATACAAAGAAATAGCTTCATTACCATTTCCATGCAAGCCATATGCTGCAATCATACAACTCCATGATATAGCATCTCTGTTATGTCTGATATCATCAAAAATACATTTAGCATAATCCATTTTCCCACATTTCGAATACATATCAATTAGTGCATTATTAATAGAAATTTCATGATTAAATTCGTTTCGAATTGCAAACCCATGAATTTGTTTCCCTCCTCTTAAACTAGCAAGCGAGCTACAAGCAGGAAGGATACTCAAAAGAGAAACTCTATTGGGATCTATTCCAGCTCTTAACTTCATTTCACGAAAAAGCGTCAGACCTTCCTCAAAAAATCCATTTTGAATGTAACCCGTGATCATAGCAGTCCAAGCAACTAGGTTTCTACAATTCATACCATCAAAAACCCGTCTACCCAAGGTTAATTTTTTATTCTTCGTGTACATATCGATCAAACAACACCCAATATGAACATCTGAACCCAAACACATCTCATTTTTTAGAGCAAAACAATGAATCTCCTTTCCAAAGTCCCACTTACTAGTAGTTTGAGTGGCGTCACAACACAAAGGAAGAAGAGTAGAGACAGTGTATACATCCAATTTAACTCCTTCAAGTTGCATCTTCTTCACAAGTTTCCATATCTCTTTAGTAAAGGTAAAGTCACCCAAAACTGCATATCCAGATATTAACACATTCCAAGAAGCAGAGCTTCTATGAGGCATTTCATCAAACATCATCTGAAGATTACAATAACTCTCACATTTAAAATACATACACATTAAAGAAAATGAAAGGAAGTGAGAGCATGACAAATCTTCAAACCTTGTTTGGCGCCAAATGAGAAAACTTTCATACTTTAAAAAGAAAAAATTAGTCCAAACAAACACCTCCAATGTGAAATAAGTTCATGTCAAATTTTTTTTTTTTAAATCAGTCCAAAAAACCAGGTTAGGGATTTGATTCGAAATTAACGTCGATTATTTTTTATTTTTGAACTTTAAAAATAGATTATAACATTCTTATGAATTTTACTTCATTTGATTAAAACTAACGTCGATTGAGTTAAAGATCAAGTTGCTACTTAATGTACATAATTTACAAATACACCAAGATACACTTTATAACCTATGGTTTGAACTAAACTTTTGTGCACACACCAACATTTTAGAAATAACCTTTTGAAGATCAGTCTCTCAAACAGTACCAATTGGAGCTTGGTCCTTTTTTGGTGGTCTACCACGGGGTTTTCGTGGACCAGTCACAACCTTCGGATTTGGTGCATCGGTCAGAACCATTGGTTGCACTGAAGGTTTAAGACCACCTTCGTAATCAATTCTATCTTCTAGCACTACCAATAGCTCGATGTCACCTCCACTGTTAACTCCAACAGATGGTGGCAATGGCACACAAGTCTCAACATGGCCATCACTACCAACTCCAACCTTCGGTTGCACCAAAGATTTAACATTATCTTCATTATCAGTTCCAACCTTTGTTTCCGTTGAAGTTTCAACTTCACCTTCATTAAGAACCCTAACCTTCTGGGGCCGTGAACGGGGTTTTCGTGGACCAGTCACAACCTTTAGCTTTGGTGGTCTACCACGAGGTTTTGGTGCACCCATAACAACCATCGGTGGCTTTGAAGGTTTAAGATCACCTTCATTATCAATTCTATCTTTCAGCACTACCAATAGCTCACCGTCACCTTCACCACTAACTCCGACCACTGGTGGCAGTGGCATACAGCTCTCAACATCACCTTCACTACCAACCCCAACCTTCGGTTGCACCAAAAATTTAACATTACCTCCGTTATCAATTCCAACCTTCGACGCCGTTGAATTTTCAACTTCACCTTCATTAAGAACCCTAACCTTCGTGGGTCGTGCACGGGGTTTTCTTGGACCAGTCACAAACTTTGGCTTTGGTGGTCTACCACGAGGTTTTGGCGCACCAGTCACAACCTTCGGTGGAACCAATGATTTAAGATCACCGTCATTACCAGTTCTATCTTTCAGCACTACTAATAGCTCAAAGTCACCTTCACCATTAACTCCAACCACTTGTGGCAGTGGCAGACAAGTCTCGACATCACCTTCACTACCAACTCCAACCTTTGGTTGCTCCAAAGAGTTAACATTACCTCCGTTATCAATTCCAACCGTTCTCGCGGTGGAAGTTTCAACTTCACCTGCATTAAGAACCCTAACCTTCTTCGGCGGTGAACGGGGTTTTACTGGACCCTTCACAACTATCCGTGGTCTGCCACGAGGTTTTGGTACTGGACCAGTTACAACATTCGATGGCATCGAGGACTCAACATCACATTCATTATCAACTCTATTTCTCACTATCGAAGACTCAAAACTGCTTTCACTATCAACTCCAACCTTTAATGGCACCAAAGGTTTAACATCAACAGCATTGTCAACTCCAACTTCCACCGCTGCCAAAGCTTCACATTCACTTTCATTAGTAACCATAACCTTCTTTGGCCGTCTAGAGGGTTTTGATGGACCACTCATAACCTTTGGTACTAGACCAGTCAAACCATTTGGTGACACCAAACGTTCAACAACACATTCATTATCAACTCTATCTATTACCACCAAAGGTTCGTCATTACATTCAGTGTCAACTCCAACCTTCGGTGGCACCAAAGGTTTAAGATCACCTTCATTGCCAACTCCAACTTCCACCGCTGCCGTAGCGTTAACTTCACTATTAACCCTAACCTTCTTGGGCCGTCCACGGGGTTTTGGTGGACCGCCCACAACCTTTGGTGGTCTAACACGAGGTTTTGGTAGTGGAGCAGTCACACCATTTGGTGACAGCAACGGTTCAACAACACATTCATTATCAACTCTATCTATTACCACCAAAGGTTCAGCATTACCTTCAGTGTCAACTCCAACCTTTGGTGGCACCAACGGCTTAAGATCACCTTCATTGCCAACTCCAACTTCCACCGCTGCCGTAGCGTTAACTTCACCTTCACTATTAACCCTAACCTTCTTGGGCCGTCTACGGGGTTTTGGTGGACCGCCCACAACCTTTGGTGGTCTAGAACGAGGTTTTGGTAGTGGAGCAGTCACACCATTTGGTGACAGCAATGGTTCAACAACACATTCATTATCAACTCTATCTATTACCACCAAAGGTTCAGCATTACTTTCAGTGTCAACTCCAACCTCTGGTGGCACCAACGGCTTAAGATCACCTTCATTGCCAACTCCAACTTCCACCGCTGCCGTAGCGTTAGCTTCACTATTAACCCTAACCTTCTTGGGCCCTCTACGAGGTTTTGGTAGTGGAGCAGTCACACCATTTGGTGACAGCAACGGTTCAATAGCACATTCATTATCAACTCTATCTAATACCACTAAAGGTTCAGCATTACCTTCAGTGTCAACTGCAACCTTCGGTGGCACCAACGGCTTAACATCACCTTCATTGCCAACTCCAACTTCCACCGCTGCCATAACGTTTACTTCACCTTCACTATTAACCATAACCTTCTTGGGCCGTCTACGAGGTTTTGGTGGACCACCCACAACCTTTGTTGGTCTACCACGAGGTTTTGGTACTAGACTAGTTACACCATTTGGTGACACCAAAGGTTCAACAGCACATTCATTATCAACTCTATCTATTACAACCAAAGGTTCAGCATTACCTTCAATGTCAACTCCAACCTTCGGTGGCACCAAAGGCTTAACATCACCTTCATTGTCAACAACCTTCACTGTTTCCGAAGCTTTAACTTCACCTTCACTATTAACCCTAACCTTCTTCGGTCGTGCACGAGGTTTTGATGGACCGCCCACAACCTTCGGTGGTCTACCCCGAGGTTTTGGTGTTAGACCAGATTGAACCTTTGGCGCAGCCAAAGGTTCAACAGCACTTTCATTATCACCTCTGTCTATCACTACCAAAGACTCAGCATTACCTTCAACGTCAACTCCAACCTTCGGTGGCACCAACGGCTTAATATCACCTTCAATACTTTCTCCAACTGTTGTCACAGAAGGATTAACATGACCTTCATCATCAACTACAACCTTCCCCTCAGTAGAAGTTTCAACTTCATTATTAACCCTAACCTTCTTCTTCTTGGGTCGTCCACAGAGTTTTCCAGTAGATTCAAAAACCTTCCTTTTTTCAGCTACCAAAGATGGATCTTTAGTTGGAAGATCTCTGGGTTCCTGTGGATCAGTCGCCGGATCATCTCCCAGTGGTGGATTTTTAGGTTTCCGGGGACGACCTCGGTTTCGTTTTGGTAGAGGATCTGTATGGGGGAGCATGTAATTGTTTTTCTTAACCATTAATATCTCTCCAGTATCTATCATCTTTGATAAGTGATAATTAAGAAGTACTATATGACCTGCTGGTAGAACTCCATATTGGGTTTCCATGTGTTTAGAGATTGAAACTTTGTTTGATCCATATTTTTCACCCATACCAGAAATTGCTGCAACTATCAACTGAAAATCACCCAAAACAAAATATTACATGAAATTAGTAACAAAGGAGATTGAATTTTTAGTTGGGTAGGGTTTAAATTACTTTTTTTTTAGTTGAACTAGGGTTTAAATTACTTGATGAACAAATGCATGAAGTTGCTTAGTTACTTACCTCTGGGAATGGTGGTAGTGTCAGAGGAGACCCATCGACTTCATCAGTAGGTATTGAAGTCTGAGGAGACTTGTTAACTTCTTCAGTAGCCATTGAAGTTAGAGAGAGAGAGTAATAAAATTATACAAACAAATACAACAACATTAGTAGGAAGAGTGGGATAGAGAGAAGAGAACTGTTGGGAGAAGATTATGGTGGTTTGGGGAGGATTTAGAAGGGGGGTTTGAAGTCTGTCTAATCGAGGAAAAATGAGACAAGGTTTGGAGTGAAATCGACGGCTGGGAACTGCTTATTGGTTGAAGTACGGTGACGTTGAAAAAGAAAAAGGGATGCCTCTAAAGGCGACCAGTTCTTTTGCTCTTAGGGGCATTTTCCGTGCGTGTCGGATTGAGTAGCCCGAGGCCCACATACAAGGAGAGTTTGAGGGTATTCTGACTGGACCTAATCCGTGTTTTTCAAGCCTAATCCATAGGAGGCTAAGATAGAGGAGGCCCTAGAGTAACTAGAAGGGTCGCCTATAGATGCAACAAAGAAAAAGTGCATGAATTCGGAAAGACTCCCAAATAATCACGCCATTTAAGGGCAAAAAGAAAATTATACTAGACCGTCTTATCGTGGTTTATCCTATACATGAATTTGGTGGCAGTGCTTAACTTTCTCTCTACGCCCGCCCACCAAAAAAGACTGGAATTAGACAAGGCTATAGAGCTCGGAAACATGGAACAAAAATTCTTTTATCTGTATCAACCTTTTAAGGGAGGTGTAAAAGAGAGATTTTTGTCGTTTGTGGATCACTCGTATAAATGCATTAATTCGTGAGAATAGGGTATCCTACAGTTGTATTCGATTAATACACGATCACACAAGAGACCGTTGTTTCTTAATCGTGTATACTTGCACAAATAGCTATATGAGACATGAATTGTGTTTACATGATCAGTGTGAGTCTGTTGAAGGATGAGATTTATACATGGATCACTATTCACTGGCGGTATCTAGACTATGACTTCAAAGAAATTTGAGCTTCAAATTACTTAAAATTTAGCCATAGTGTGATACCCATCACCACTAATGTAGTAGGTGGTTCTATAGCCACTCCAACAAAGAATTATGGGGCCTTCATGTGTAATTAGGGCCCCAAAAGCAATCCTCTAGGGAGCCTTTAGAACTTTCCTTTCTGTCCATCCAAACACACATGAAGATAAGGCAACACAATACATAGTCCAAAGAGATCCTTACATAGAGATAGTTGGAAGAAAATATGAACTGTGCACTGAGTTTCACATCTACCAGGGCCTTCCCTTCCTCCATCCCTTACAAATCAAGACTTCATCATCACATTTTTATTACTTCCAAATTTACACAACAAAAACAACAACCAAATGACAAGCATAATAAGGTTAGTTTAATTGTTTATGATATATTTTCATTCCTTCTCTTGCTAATTACATAATCATTAAATAAAAAATAGCTCATCTTAAAATTGTTTAGTTCGCATCTGAGCTAACGTACTTTTCGTGAAGGAAAAAAACAATATCTAACATAGACGATCATACAAAACTTACTAACCCACCTTCTACTATGAATAGTTAATTATCCGAGCCGTTTCAAAGTCCAATATCAAATCTTCATGGCCTGTGGATTCAAATACTTTAGCAGTTCAAATTGGAGCTCTTTTAACTATAGTAAGTCTATAATTCATTCATTCTGAATATTTCTTTCATCAACAAAATGAAGGTAGTGGTAGTGGTAAAATGATGATGATTGATAATATGTAAGTACAGGTTCAGCAACCAGCACTAGCAATAACAGGTGTAAATAATGAAGAAGAACTCTCATGGAAATTGATACAACTAGGAATTATTGCAGTATGGTATTTCCTTGTCATGCCGGTAAGGATGTTCGATCTTTATATTTGACTATAATTAGTTGATTATATTTTTTTCCGGATTTGAGAGGTATAAGTTTGAAGTTAAATTTTGCAGCCAATAATATTGAACTGGCTTAGGACAAGATGGTATAAAAGGAAATTCGTGGAGATGTATTTTCAGTTTATGTGTATGTTCATGTTCTTCCCTGGGTAAGTTAATCTTCCTTCTCCTAAATTTTTGTAATGAAATGGGAAGAATATTAGGTCAAATATAAAACAATGACGGAGAATGCTACAATCACTTCGAGAGTTTGACCCAAAGTCTTACTCATTGCATTGATGGTACAATCGGAACGAGTGGTTTCAACACATTAAGATATTCGAGTGGTCAATAAGATACGAAGTAAGCTTCCGACTAAGACTTTAAGAGAAAGAAACACTAGTAAATGTAGAATTAGGAGTTTAAAACATCTACAAAGATTTCGAATTTGTTTTTTGTTACTGAAATTTGTTTAAACTCTAAAATGGTTTCTTGTGACTTGTTTATTTTTACAGAATTCTACTATGGGCACCATTTGTAAACTTCAGACAACTTCCAAGAGATCCAACAATGAAATATCCTTGGTCTACACCTCAAGATTCTTCCTTAACTGATTCAACTTCCAACTAAATTAAACTGCATAAACACTATTCCAAACTTGTCTTTGCTTCAATCTGTATAAATATATAAAGATCCCTACAACTTTTCATATTTTCCATTGATGGTCATACTTGTGGATTGCTGCCAAATTGACAAGTCATTATGAGATACTACAAAAGAAATGCTTCTTTCTCTTTAAACCTATTTTCTGGAAATCTCAATAATTTGAAATCCGAGTAGATTCTAAGTATTGTACCAATTCCTTTAATGATTCTACGAATACAAACACTACCAGTACCACAAACATATCATTGATTTCTCAGTAATTTTTTTGGTAAAATGCTAAATGTGAAAACAGAGCACCACCCCACCATCTAATTGATTACATTTACGTATTGAGGCGTTTTTATCCTCAGTCTTTTGAGTTTAGAACTAAAATTTGCGCAAATCAGATTACATATGAAAATTTACAAAATATCCCAAGGTAACAAATACCAAGTAAGTATGCTAGTTCATGCTCGATTTTATTTCAATAAACAATAATTATCTAACAATAGCTTTAAGTAAAGTAGTAAACTAGGAATTGCTATAAACATCTTTGGACATTGCTTATAACATCTTTGATTCTTTGGGCATTGCCATAACATCTTTGGGCATTTCATATAAAATCTCCCCTATTTTTATATCCATTGATCTATGTTTGATGACGCTTTTCATCTGTGTTTGATATGTTTTGATATATACAATATGTTTTTGATATTTTGTAAATCAGACTTGTGTTTCAAACAGTTGCCTGCTCGATACAAACAATTGTCTGCTCGATACAAACTGTTGTTTGTTTGATATACACTGATGTTTGTTCGTTATGTTGGGTCGATTGTACACAAAGTTTACCTGGAAAAGAATGAAAAGGGAAAACGAGATAAAAAAAAATAAACAAGTAACAACTATTTCAAGACAATTATCAATTATCAATTTGTTTAAGACAACAACACTTTCTTCAAAACAAATACTAGTTTGGTAGATAAATAAGTGTTTTTTATTTACCACACAGGTAGAAACACAAATCGTTGTTTGTGAACTAAAAAATGCTTCGAGAAACGACCATCTTTAAGTTGAAAATTTTTATGGCCGAAAAATCAACGAAAAAAATGTATATAAATACATTATAAACAACAAAACATTAATAAAAAAAAATCTATGAAAATAAATCAAAGAAAAAACGATAAAACATAGCGAACAATTGGTGAGAAACAAAAAAAAAAAGGATGTAAAAACATTAAAGAAAAGAATGTAAAAACATTAAAAAAAAAAAAAAAGAACATTTCAAAATACAGTAAAATAATGGTAAAAAAAAAAGACAAGTGAAAAAACAATTGAGAGAGGATCAAACAAATATTTTCACAAATTCTAGAGGCAACATTTAATATCGTGTGAATACAAATTCTCTGGGCAATCTATCAATTTAAACAAATCAGCAATAGTTTTTAGCAAAGGAGTCTCTTCAGAAACAGCAGAAGAAAAAGCAAGATTATTGGGTGTACTCGAAATGGTGCAAGATGAAAAATATCTGGGCAACCGTATACTAAAATTGGATTCTCGTATAGCCTCTTTCGATTTCCTTATTGAAAAAAATGCAAAATACTATGGCTGGATGGAAACAAAATCTAATGTCCCAAGAAGGTCGAAGTGTTGTAATTAAATCAATCTTATCATCTTTATCGGTTTTTTCATGAGCACGTCGTCGCTTCCTCTCGGAGTTATAAAACATATGGAGAAGATTGAATGCAACTTTTGGTGGGGTCATTCTGAAGACTCGATAAAGCTACATTTTATCAATTGGGATATAATATGTAAACCTCAACGGGAAGGTGGCTTGGGATTCCGGAGACTCCAAACTTTCAACTTGACACTCTCGGCAAAAATTACTTGGGGATTCCTAACATCTAAAGATTCGATTTGGGTCAGGCTTTTAACGGCCAAATATATTCCAAATGGAAATTTT
Organism: Eschscholzia californica subsp. californica; assembly: GCA_002897215.1. Lineage (NCBI taxonomy): Eukaryota > Viridiplantae > Streptophyta > Magnoliopsida > Ranunculales > Papaveraceae > Eschscholzia > Eschscholzia californica. Next base: position 291,623 of record BEHA01000588.1, read on the forward strand.
TGGTCAACTGAATTGAGGTCTTCAAATTCTTCTTTGTGGAAATCTATTCTTAAATCAAGGGAATTATTTTCGAACAATTGTTTATGGCAGATTGGAAATGGTGAGTCGGTCAACATCTTTTCAGAACCTTGGATTCGTCCGAGGAAAGAGGGTTTAATTTCCAGACCAAATTCATGGCCTGACGACATCTCCAATGTTGCTGACTTAATAGACCCGATGTCTCCTAAATGGAAGGAACACATTATCCAACAATTTTTCCCTCCATCAGTTGCAACCAAAATTTTATCGATTCATCTTCCTACAACTGTTTTAGAAGATGAATTTATTTGGCAACCAAACAGAAGTGGAGATTATACGACGAAATCAGGATATCAACAAATTCTGAACTCTACTCAGTCGGCAATCTCGGTAGTCCAGTTTGATTGGAAACGGTTTTACAAAAATGCTAGATTACCTCCCAAAATCCGCACATTCATTTGGAGGCTAATTCATGGAGGTTTACCTGTTAAAGTGAATATACAAAAGTATGTCAGTTCAATTCCAATCAATTGCCCCTGTTGTGCCAATGCTTATGAAACAATAAATCACTTATGTATGGATTTTGAGATTATACGGCAAATTACAACCCAACTGGAAATTACTTTGGGGAATTTTGACTCTACTACAACAATTGTTGAGAAACTAGATGAATGGATCCACTTACGAGATGACTTTGTTGTCTTCAACAAAATTAGTATTATATTATGTGAACATTGGAAGGCAAGAAACAGGTTGGTTTTTGATTCGATTCCTTACAATAACCTTATAGTCTTACAAAAGATTAAAGAATTGTGGCAGACTCTAAATTTAAACTCATCCTCTATCGGGTTGAACATAACCGAGTCGATTCAACGTATTCAATTGAAATGGATCCTTCCTCCAGAATCGATCATCAAAATAAATGTGGATGGTGCTTTTTCTACTTCAGGAGCCAGTTGCTCGGCAATAGCCAGGGATCACAATGGAGTCTTTCTGTTCGGGGAATCGAAATATATCTCTTGTCAGACAACGGCTATGGCGGAAGCACATGCTGTACTACTCGGACTAGAACTATCAGTTAAAATGGGTCTTCGACTAGTCATCATCGAGAGTGATGCGTTAGCCTTGATTGAATGTATTCACTAAGAAGATAACCTGATTCCATGGCAATACCGACCATTCGTGCCAGACATACATCAATTTGAGGACATTATCGAGTCAGTTCATTTCCTTCATTGTTATCGACATTGTAATTTTGTTGCTCATGAACTTGCTAATCTGGTTCTTTATAGAAACATGTCCGGTTTATGAGACATGAATAACATTCCAGATTGTATCAAGTATTGTATTGATGATGATTTAAATTAGGCCAGCGCTTTGGGGAAAGCTAAATAGTTTCCGGGTGTGAAATTTTAAAGGGAATATGTAGAATTTCAGAAATTTTTCGGGGAAATAAATTTTAAGGGGAAATTAAACATTGCTTCTTCCTCTTCTTCTTCTTCATCATTTTCAACTCCGACCACCATTTCCGACCACCATCTCCGACCACAACCACCACCATTTTCTTCCTCCTCTCCCCACTCTAACTCTTCTGAGCAATTAGTGACATTTTCATTTATTTTACCCAAAATTCTCAGGTTATCGACTCACTGGAGTCACCTCCAATCTGTTCAAGCAACTACTAGACTTAGTTGCCTCACAAAATTCATGTCTCCATCAATATGGTAAGCACAGATGTGTGAAGCTAACCCTAATTCTCACAAGACTCTTACATATGGGCAAATCAAATGTTTCAAAACCAGCGTGCCACTAATTCCACTAGAATTATAACAAATCCATAAATTAAAACCAGGTGAAGTGAAGGAGATCAGGGGGATTATGACCTCGATGAGTTCAGTAGAACACACAGAAGACCGCTTGACCTCTTCATCAAATTTAAGTCTCCACTCTGCCGATTCATCCATTGCTTCCCTATTAGCAAGATCGAATTGTCTTCTGCAAAAAACATACAAAACCGAAACCCTAGTCAGTTAGAAATCCATCAAGATCAATTAGGATTAGATGAATTGGTAGAAAGAAGTCAGAGATGGTGAAAAGGGGACCTCAAATATTCTCGATCTTCTGAAGAGAAATCGTAATCAATAGACCAAAGCCTGAAGTAGATAGCCCTTCCTAATATCATTACTAAGACAAATCCGATCAGTAATGGCTGCCTCCGCCCTAAACCAGACATTATCCCTCTCTTCTTCCTCTTCTTCTTCTGGTGGATTTTGGTGATGATGGTAGTGGCCGGATTTGGTGATGATGGTGGTGACCGGATTTTGGTGGTGATAGTGGTGGCCGGATTCCGATAACTCTTGCCAGAATGAAGGAGAAATGGTCAAAATTTTTGCTTTCCCCCTAACATTTAGAAAATATACTGGTCAACTAAAGTTGACCCGTTTTTGACAAAATCTTCACACCCCGGAAACTATTTTGATTTCCCCAAAGCGTTGGCCTTTAAATTAATATGAAATGAAGTTTCTATTTGAAAAAAAAAATGTTATGTGTTTGTTTTTGTTTCTTCTTTTTGATAATTTTACACTCAGTTACCTAAAAATTTATTTTTGCCATTACTAATGTTGTTTTGACCAATCTCCGATCACCCAAAATAGAATTATAGAACCACTCACCTTCTTGGTTTGAGATTCCCTAACAATAATATTGCAAACAATTCCAGATTATTTTTGTTTACAAAATAAAACTATGAGATGAAATTACTAGTAAGGCATTTTAATCTGTTTGTTTTTTAAATAGATTACGATCTACGATAGTCATGTGATAAACATGATAACTGTCGAATTATTACTAGTCTAAAGTCCGGCAAAATTAAATGATCTAAATTTTGACGAAATTAAATGACCTTTAAAGTCTACGAAAATTACTTTATTTATACCCAAAGTCCAACATTCCTGGATTTGCACTTCCATGGTGGGATCGAACTTGAGACCTTCGTATTGCGAAGTATATACACTTACCAACTGGGCTACCCGTTGTTGACAACTCAAATTCAATAACCATCGATTCGACCTCCTCTCCCAATTGAATTGCCCCCTAAAGTGGAAATGTTAATATCCTCCGGTGGATGTTTCGGGAAAATAAAGATATTTTTCGGGGAAGATAGTTTTAAGTGGAAACAAATTTTTTTTGTTTCCTCCAAACACTACCCACTTCTTATGTTTTGATTTTCTTCTTCCACTTTCTTTCCCACCAACATCAACTCCGACGACCATTATTTCGAGCGACAACAATTCTGATCACCTCTCTCTCTCTCCATCATCTCTTTTATCTTCTCTCTTTTTTTTCATAGTTCCGACGAAGAGACCATTCCCTTCGCCGGAACTTAGAGAGAGAATGAGTGAGAAGAGAGATACGTAGAAGAGAGAGAGACTGAGAAGAGAGAGAGAAGAGAAGAGAGATAGAGAGAGGAGAGAGAGTGCTGGCCGGCGGTGATCGGAGAGAGACGGTTGACCAGAGAAGAGAGAAGAGAGATAAGGTGTTTTTGGTTTGAATTTTTTTGGTTTTTAACCGTCTTCTGCGGAAACTTTTCTGCTTTTGTCAAAACTATCCAAGGACACAGATGAATCAACAAGGTGCCACATTGCCGACCTGGTAGACACAAAGCTCTTACGTGGCACATAGATGGAAGAGACTGACCAATCACCAACTCTCTACCATCGTCATCGTCTCTCTCTCTCTCTCTGTAAAACTCTCTTTATCTTATCTGTAACAGGGTCAGATAATCAGTATCTCACAGACAACTAATTATACATCGCCGGCCCGGCAACAAAAAACTGATCAAACGAAACAAACCAAAGAGAGATGCGTCGACGCGCGTACCCTTCTTCCTCGAACAATCCCTTCATTTACTCGCTTCTCATATTCTCTCTTCTTCCTTTCTCTGCGATTGCTCGTCCTTTCGTTCTCGTTCTCTCCAAAGACGATCTTGAAGACAATTCTTCTCCTTCTTCTCTTCTAGATGAAGATTCCTCGACTGAATGGGACGAATTCGGTGACTCTGATAATAAATCGGAAGAAGAACTTGACCCTGGTTCATGGCGTCAGATCTTTGAACCAGATTTGGTTGTTTCTCCACCGAAGAGCAATAACGAGGGTTTGTATTACTCTGGTATCGGAAAAATGATTTCCGCTTCAACAAATGGAGATTCAAGGTTGATGGAGGAAGCTGTATCGGAGATCGAAGGTGCTTCTGTTAATGGATATCCTCACGCTCAATCGGCTTTAGGGTTTCTTTATGGAACTGGACAATTGAGAGAACAGAGTGGAGCTAAATCTTTCTTATATCATAATTTTGCTTCTGATGGTGGAAATATGCAGTCTAAAATGGCTCATGCTTATACATACTTCAGACAAGATGTAATTGATGCCCTAACCCTATATATAATCAACCAATTCTCTCTCTCACACACTCACTCTCGAAATTGATTTGTTTCATTTTCTCAATTTTGCTTTAAAAACTCATTAGGCTATCTTCTCTTATTTGATTTGATGAATAAGCTGTTGTTTGGTTTGTTATAGATGTTTGAAGAAGCGGTTAAACTTTATGCTGAATTAGCAGAAGCAGCAGTATCGAGCTTTCTGATTTCCAAGGACCCAGTGATTGAACCTGTGAGGATTCATAGTGGCGCTGAGGAGAACAAAGAGGGATTGAGAAAGTCTAGAGGGGAAGATGATGAAGATTTTCAAATTACAGAGTACCAAGCACAGAAAGGGAGTGCTGGAGCCATGTATAGAATTGGGGTTTTCTATTACTTTGGGTTGAGAGGAGTAAGGCGTGATCCCGCAAAGGCATTGTCTTGGTTTTTGAAAGCAGTGGAGAAAGGAGAACCTAGATCAATGGAGCTTCTTGGTGAGATATATGCAAGGGGAGCTGGGGTTGAGAGGAACTATACAAAGGCACTTGAATGGCTTACCCTTGCATCAAAACAACAGCATTTTTCAGCTTATAATGGAATGGGATATTTGTATGTCAAAGGGTATGGAGTGGAAAAAAAGAACTTCACCAAAGTAAGTTCCTCATTATCTCCTTATTTTAGATTGGTAGTAGAATTCAGTTTGGTTTGCTTCGACTTCATTGATTTGCTTGTTTGAACACTTGTGATTTCATTGCTTCTTATAATATATATTAATTTGGCATTGATAAACATGGAGAACCATAAGGTTGTATAACCGGCGCGTAAGTTAAATCTTGTTAGTAGTATAAATCTTGTGCTTTTCTGATACTGACTTGGATCATATTTTTGTGCTTGCAATAAGGTTGCTCTACCAGTTGTAGCCGAAACTCCTCAATTCTATGACCACATAAATCATCGTTGAAGAAAACTAATTTAGGAACTTTACATTTAAGTCATTTTCTGCAGATTACTTGTTCAATTGCTGGTGTCTCTGAAAATTGATCGTTAATATGGAAATACTTCATCATATTTGTAGCTAACTCTTTCTGTAACAGGCGAAAGAGTACTTTGAGAAGGCGGCTGAGAATGAGGAGGCTGGTGGTCATTATAATCTGGGGGTTGTATACCTCAAAGGGATTGGTGTAAAAAGGGATGTGAAGACGGCATGCAAGTATTTCATTACAGCAGCTAATGCTGGTCAACCCAAGGCATTTTTCCAATTGGCAAAAATGTTCCAGACAGGCATAGGGCTTAAGAAGAATATTCCTATGGTAAGTTTACTTGCTTATATTTCTTTTGAAAGTTCTTTCTTAAAGGTTATAACTCTATAAGAACTAAATACGCATTCAAGGTCTCTCTGCTTTTTCTGCTTTCACATTAAGTTACTGTACATTCGAGCCATCTCCTCCTTAGTCCTAAGAACCTATTCTGATTTTTAGTTGCCTCTAGCCCTCTGCTAGTCTTGAAGTAGGAACGCTTTGATCTGTCTTATGACTGTGTTGGATTTTTCAGCAGATAGGTTTGCAAATAGTATAACACCTAAGGAGTAGTTATCTAACTGTTGGATTTGTATACGAATTATGGGTATTTGCAGTGGACCATTAGATGGATAAGGCTCCTTCTCCTCACGTAGCACGTACCCGATTCCCTATACCCTTTTTGGGTGGGTTCGCCATCCATCACCCCAAATTAGAATACCTAATTTTTTAGTCTCAATTAATCCGCGTTTTTGTAAAATTTATAAACTCGATCAGTTGGGTAGTTAAACTTGTTAGATTTTAGGTTTTATGTAGATAGGATGTGTAAGAGTGGGTGTATCTATTATAAATGCATCAGAAAGAGTATATATTGGCTAGGAAAATAGTCCAAAACGTACCGCAATAGTTAATTGCGTACCAAAGAGTATACTGTTATCGTGCCCGAAACTCACAAGGTAGCGTATCGTGTACCCGTACCATGTACAGGTGATCTATGGATTGCATTAACCTATGGATATGGACCTACTGAACTTTCAACTATGTTAATAAAATTACTGTCCTTTACCTTCTTGGTGAGATATATCCAAGTATTAGTACTGGACGTCTGGACCTACTGATCTTCTAGTTATATACTTATATTCTTTCTTACGCATTTAAGTACCAACAAAATCATATGATTGGGAAAAATGATGCTGGTGATTTCATTAACATAGTTGAAAGTTCTGGGTCACTAATTGCTGGTTCCATCAGAATGTGTATGCAGAACCACAAACAGTAATTTTTGTTATTGTTGCCGTTCTGCTGTTCTTTGTCACCCGCTATCAACGTCTTTCAAAGTTTGAACTATTCTATTCGTACTGAAATGAAAGATAAAGTACACAAACATGAGGCAAATTTATTTGATAGGCTCTCTTCCATGTGTATTGGCCTGTCTTTGCAATCTCAACAAGATCATGTGATGATTTGAAATTATTGCACATCATCATCTTGAGCTTATGTTCCATTCCGGTTCTTGTCTTAGCAATATCAAGCTAACTCGATGTAGTAATTGTATCCATGGTTATCTGCGCATTATAATCAAGTCCAATTACTGGTGCTACTGTTTCTGCTTCAATATTTCTCAGAAGAAAAGTTTGCTCAGTGCTTTTGGTTGCAGTACTTTCTGACTCTGTTGTAGTGTTATTATCTTTTAGCCACTTGTCCATTTTAACTCCTCAAATAAGGGGTTACCATAATTTTTCATGTGAATTTTTTGATTGTTTAGGAAGTCTCATATATTACATTTGGTAATTAGCATGGGTTATGTATATATTTTTCAATTGTAATTCTGTTCACCCTCGGGCATGCACTCAAGCATTAACGTTCTTCTGAACTGAGTCTTGAATTCTCCTTTCTTTCAGGCTACTGCACTATACAAATTAGTTGCTGAGAGAGGGCCTTGGAGTTCCTTGTCAAGATGGGCTTTAGAGTCGTACTTGAAAGGTGAAGTGGGAAGAGCATTTTTACTGTACTCAAGAATGGCAGAACTAGGATACGAGGTTGCACAGAGTAATGCTGCATGGATTCTTGACAAGTATGGGGAACGCAGTATGTGTATGGGAGAGACTGGACTTTGCACAGATGCTGAAAGACATCGGCGTGCACATTCATTATGGTGGCAAGCTTCAGAGCAGGGTAATGAACATGCTGCTTTACTCATTGGGGATGCATATTACTATGGCCGGGTACGTTCGTGTCTGAACTCTACTTCTAAATCTTATAGTGTGTATGATTGATTACACTCTACTTCTTGAATTATTCTTGTGATGTTATGACCAGCGTTGGGTGAAAGATTTGTGAGTTTTCTCTGCCCTCTTTTAAATTCATCGTTGTTATTTTCTTTTTTATTTTGCAGGGTACAGAGAGGGATTATGATCGTGCGGCAGAGGCTTATATGCATGCTAAGTCACAATCCAACGCCCAAGCCATGTTCAACCTTGGATACATGCATGAGCATGGTCAAGGGCTTCCGCTAGATCTTCATCTTGCCAAACGATATTATGATCAGGCCTTAGAGAATGATCCAGCAGCAAAATTGCCTGTATCTTTGGCTCTTATGAGCTTGTACGTAAGGAAAAACTACGAGAATAGCTTCTTGGTGAGTTCATCTAACTAAGATTATTTTTGATGTTTTTTTAATATTGCTTTGAGAACCCCCTAGAGTAGGCTACCTTCAGAAATCACTGTTAAAAATAGCCACTCATCTCCATCTAGACCTAGTTGGCCCGGTGTAACTTTGAAAGCAAATGCCATATTTAACCCTGTGTTTTCTTACTGTTTGACTCCGACTCGTCTGAATCTGAGTCTGACTTTTGGTCAGGCCCAATAGTCGTTTTACCTCCAACTTCAGTGGGCCCAAAATTAGCCTGAGACAGCCATCCCAAGTCAGTTAAAACAGAAACTTTGTCAAATTTGACTCAAGTCAGTTTAGATCTCGAGTCAGACTTAAGATCTTAGTAATCTTGGTGTATCCTCACCGTCTCTGTAGGTTCTTTATTTAAGTTTAAATTTGTTTTTTTTTCAGGTTGATATCATCGATTCACTACCTGGAGTTTATCCTAAAGTGGAAGCATGGGTCGAGGACGTGATAATGGACGAAGGAAATGCAACAATCCTCACACTCTTTGTCTGTCTCTTGACTGTCCTTTACCTTCGTGAGAGACAACGGAGGCATGCAGTAGCTGCTGTCAGAGATGTAGCCGTCCCACTTCAACCCGACAACGATATTAATTTACCTGCAGCACCGAACCAGTTAATTCGCTAAGGTTCTTCTTCGGTAGGGCAACAATGTTTGCCGCCAACCAGCAGAGCCCTGTTTGAAGGAGGCCAGCAGGGCATCCGCTCTGGCCCCCATCTCACGGGGCCAACAATTTTATTTTTCTAGCAGAGTAGTTACTATTTATAATATTAGGTCTTGTAAACCGTAGGTTTTGAAAGTGAACATAAAGTAACCAATTACCAGAATTAACTCCTAATTCATTCTCTGCTTTCCCACTTTACAGTCCCCGGACCAAAAATAACTCTCTTTCTCCACTCTGTATAAAATTAAGTTCTTGGTTTCTCTCTCTAAACATTTATTGTTTTTTTTCTGTTGCTTTTCAAATTTTTTCCATTCCTTTAATTCTCTCTATCTCTCACTTATTGTCCTTGTTAGAAATATAGTCCAATATAGTCCCACATTGTTCAATTGCTTAAACTTTTCTATTGTACTACTCCTTATAATGATCTTATGTAATAGCAATGAAAATCAATATAAAACATTACAATTCTCTTTTCTTACATGGTATAAGAGCTTCTAGGTTTTTTTTCTTGGGTCAGTCAATAGAGTCTTCCGCTTGCCGGCGGCGGTAGTCCCATTAATGACTACCGTCCGCCGGACTTTTATCGGTTTTTAGTTCAAGTTTAGTGTTTTTCTTTTTCCCTTTTCAATAAGAGTAGTTCTTTTCTATTGTTGAGATCTAATCATTCTTCAATACTTTCCTCAATAGTATTTGAAGATGATGAAGATTAACAAGAAGATGAAAGTGCCAAACAAGAGTGATTTGTTGAAGAAATTACGTGATATACTCTTCAATGATCTCAAGCATTTCAAATGTCAAGTCCTCCACAACATCAAATCTATGTGTATCCATGGTCCATGAAGTTATATTTTGAGAGAAATTGGAAAGCTATTAGAGAGGGGGAAAAGAATTCATTGATTTCTTGTTAGAATAGTTATATACCCCATGTTTATCTTGAAACTATATTTATAGTTGTCCAAAATCTTGATTTCCAATATGATGCACATGAAGTGTTTAATAGAAAATCATGCTTATTTTCAAAGATAGTTTTCTTTTGATGTTTGAAAACATGTATGTGGGTTCCTTTATGGCAAAAGAGTTAATTCTCTTACTTGATTTGCTCATATTTCTTATATCCAAGATGAGAACTCTCAAATGTTTGTTCCTTTAGTATGCTACTTGGTTCCATTATATTTTCTATAAGATCAAACAAAGAGGAGATAAGAGAGAGTATAAATGAAGAATATAAGTGGGAAGGTCAAGATCGATGATTGTTAGTGTTTATGTTCAACAACACATAAAACCAAGTAGATCAAAGGCTTGAATTGCTTTGATGGTGTTGGAGTAATAATCATGTGTGAGGGCTATTAAAAACCAAAGTAGGAAGATCTCCAAAACCAGACAATGGTTAGTAATTGTCAACCGGACAATGGTTAGTAGTTGTCAACCAGACAATGGTTAGTAATTGTCAATACCTGGCAACGGTGCCAACTTTCCTTCAAATGGAGAAAAGTAAAATCAACAACAACATCAACATCAAAACCTGGCAATGGTGCCAACTTTTCTTCAAGTGGAGAAAAGCAAAATCAAAATCAACATCAACAAAACCTGGCAGGTGCCAACTTTTCTTCACATGGAGAAAAGAAAATCGACAACAAACAACAACATAGCGACCTCACAATGATGCCTCCATATCAAAATCAAGTCAAAATCTACAAATTTGTTTAGCAAACTCATGAATTTTTCACTAGCAAAAGTCATTCGTTTGAGGGGGAATGTTAGAAATATAGTCTAATATAGTCCCACATTGTTCAATTGTTTAAACTTTTCTCTTGTACTACTCCTTATAATGATCTTATGTAATAGCTATGAAAATCAATACAAATCATTACAATTCTCTTTTCTTACAGTCCCTCCAAATCTTTAAATTATTTGCCACACCTGCATTTCCAACTTACTTTCTCTAGATTAGAAACAGGGACAAAGAATTGTTCTCTTTAAAATAGGTGTTCTTCAATTAAATTTTCAGTAATCTTCTCTGATTTATATGCCATTACACACCCATCATAAAAAAAAACCACTCAAGTTTCAACTAATTATTATATTTAATCAGTTAATTTACTTGAGTATATTGATCAATATTTATTGTTCTATTATTTTAAATCACTTCTAATACATTAATTATTAAGCATTAATTAAGGAATGATGTTTAACTTCATTTAGTTTATTACTAATTGATAGTTTTTTTGATATAAAGTTTAGCTTTACTCTCTAGTTTTTTTTACAACTAACAGAGAAACAAAAGAAAGTCGATTCTTAATCAAAATTGATTACAAAGGTTTAATTGATGATTTTGTTTCAAAAAATATAGGATAAATGAGTCGGAGATCCAAAAACACCTCCCATAATCTGGATGCCCTCAACCTTAACAAGAAATTTGAAGCACGTCCAAAATGTCAGAGATGTACAGGGAATGCAATTTTTTCCTTTTTCTTCCTGTTACACCCCTGCACGGTACTCAAGCCTGTTGCCTTCACCTTTTTTTGACTGGCATGACATATTGCATTAAATTTAGGTCCCATCCTTTAAAAATAACTTTTCAAAATGGATTTACTATTTGGTTCCTGCCTCTTATGATCATCTTCTTCCTCTAAAAGATTAATAACTTCTAATCTCTCTTTAAAAAGATTTGGATGTGAAATTCTTCCTCTCTTTTTAGCGAAGATCAAGGATTTATTATCTTTGGTCTACTATTTGTGAACAATATATGAACTATAGAAGAAAAAAATAGATCTGAGATTTTCTAATATAGTGAATACGGTGAAGAAAGAAGATTTGATAAAAATTTAATGGTGAAGAAATCAGATCTGGGTTATTAATTCTGGAAGGGTGATTTCTCTTTCCAAAATTTCAGATTTGAGGCCATCAACAACAAGACTCCATTAATTTTTCTTTTCTCTTTCTAGTTTTTCTTCATCTTACAGATCTTCATTATTAAACCTAGATATTTCTTTACTAGATCGATCTAAAAAATTGTAGACTTGAAAATTTGAAGGTGTAATAAATTGTAAATGAAATCAGATCTATTTCACTATCTTTTATGAAATTTTTTGAATCTGGTTTATATATTTGGTTTCCATGAATTTGTCAATGAAATTTTTATTAAAGTGTAATATACATTACTGAACATTGGATTATGTACTGTACATAACAAAATTTCTTATACTTTCTATTCAAAACGTGTCCAGTACATAACAAATGGTCAGTACATAAAAAAATGTCTAGTAAAAAGTGTCCAGTACATAACAAAATACCCTCTACATAAATAAACACCTAATACATAAAAACATGTCTAGTACATAACAAAATGTCTTACGAATTTTCAGTGAAATAGTTTACATTTTAGAAAGAATGTATAGGAAATTTTGTTGTTTACGGTAAATAACAAAATGTCCTATAAATTTTCATTGAAAATAATTTACGTTTTTGAAGGAATGTCCTATAATTGTCCATCATATAAGGAGAGAATGTTTGAGAGAAGGAAAATAGTTAAGGTTAAAGATTCTGGTAAGTTGATTGTGGTTCCTGGTTCCTGCTCCTCGCTCCAGCTCTGGTTCCTTGCTCATGCTCATTGCTTCTACTCCTTCGTGTGTGTGTGTGGGGGGGNNCTGCAAAGGGTTCGAAAACCGCTCCGACGCTCAAGACAGTTTAGGTTGCTTTTTGTAGTAAAAGACTTAAAAATTTTCAAATAGGAATCCTGATCTATTAGGCTGGGATTTTGGGACATCCTAAACATAAGACTTTGGTTAAGAGGATCTGACTTTGTGGCGATCTTGTTTTGAATCTAAAAAAATCAATTTATTTGTTTTTACTTTCCAACTCCGAGCACCACCCATAATCTCTGCCGACCACTTATAACCTCCGTCCACCACCATCTCTCTTAGATGGAATCCCCAAATCAGATTGTGCCACGGTGGAAGAATCTTTCAAACCCGATCGATTTTTCTAGTAGAAATAGAGAAAAATAGTGGTGATGGGAGAGGTGAGGTTGAGGATGAAGATTAAGAGAAAAAAATTGCTTTTTAGATTCAAAATAAAATTGTCCAACTCAATTTCCAAACCTTTTAACAAAAAAAATCAATTTCTAAACTATATTCTACATTGAGAATTCGGCCATAGGTAAAAACAAATTTAGGTTGGTTTTTGTAGTAAAAGAATGATTAACCCTTAAAAATTTTCAAATAGGAATCCTGATCTCTTTAAACTAATCTATTAGGCTGGGGTTTTGGGACATCCTAAACATAAGACTTTGGTTAAGAGGATCTGACTTTGTGGCGATCTTGTTTTGAATCTAAAAAATCAGTTTATTTGTTTTTACTTTCCAACTCCGAGCACCACCCATAATCTCTGCCGACCACTTATAACCTCCGTCCACCACCATCTCTCTTCGATGGAATCCCCAAATCAGATTGTGCCACGGTGGAAGAATCTTTCAAACCCGATCGATTTTTCTAGTAGAAATAGAGAAAAATAGTGGTGATGGGAGAGGTGAGGTTGAGGATGAAGATTAAGAGAAAAAAAGTTGCTTTTTAGATTCAAAATAAAATTGTCCAACTCAATTTCCAAACCTTTTAACAAAAAAAATCAATTTCTAAACTATATTCTACATTGATAATTGGGCCATAGGTAAAAACAAATGGCTAACAGGGGAGGAGTTGTCCAGCAAAAAAAATACAGGGGAGGAGTTGACGAAAGAAAAGGGAAAATCTAGATGCTAATAACTCCTTACAGACTTAGTGCATGTTGACGATTTGGAAAAACACGAAAAATTTCTAGAGTTAAAAGAGAAATGATGTTACGGGACAATCATGACGTCTCCTTTTTCATCTCTCACCACCGGGGCTTGCACATGATCTAAATTTTTAACCACTATTTTACAACTTAAATCGTGTTACATTGTTTGGAAAGTGATATGCAGAATCTAAATTAGGAGACCGCTTTGGGCCCAACACTCCCCTGACTACCAACTCCGGTCACCACAACAACCATTGTTCTCTCCCTCTCTCTCTCTCTATTTTTTCCCTCATTCTCAAAGACTCAGACTGAAACCCATGGGATCTTAGTCGGCTAAAACCTAAGGTTTTAGAGCATCTCCAATGCAAGACTCAATCTTAAAATCTTAAATGCCACATGAGAATGATTTTTTTTAAAACACTCTCTCTAATGCGAAATTCAATTGAGAGATGTGGAAACATCTAATTTTAAGATATTTCAAATTAAATGTATGTGTGGTATGTGTAATTATTAAAGTTTTTTTTGAGGTTTGCATCGAAAGACTTAAATTTGAGAGTCAATTTAGCCATATAGAACAGAAAATCTCAATCGAAACTTGACATATAACTCAATTAGAGATTTTTTTAAGTTTCGCATTGGAGATGGACTTGGTGGGAGAGAGAAAAGAGAGGATAGAAGATAAGACGTAAATGATGGTAGTGGATGGAGGAGGAGAGAAAAATCTGAAAAAATATTAAAGGTTATCTGCAATGATAGTTTACCTTATCGTAGAGAAGAATTGGTGGTGGGATAGCAAAAGAGTTGCAAAAACATTTGACTTTTAACCAAACAAATTACAAATTAACCGAACAAATTACAAATTATAAATATTAAAGGTTGTCTGCAATGGTAGTTACCTTGTCGTAGAGAAGAATTGGTGGTGGGAAAGCAAAAGAGTTGCAAAAACATTTGATTTTTAACCAAACAAATTATAAATATATGAATTATTTACCGAACTAAAATACTAACGTTGAATTTAACCAAACAAAATATAACTTATCTTTTTTTAAATTCCCGAAAAAAAATATATTCAACATGTGTTGTTTGAAAAAAAAAATCACCATCAAATCATCTCCATGCACACTTGCTATTTTAGAAATACCAACTGAAATAAGCTATTTTGGGTTTATGAGAAACACAATTCCTTAACAATATGTGAAACATTACACATAGTTTCTACTATACAAAATATCTTTTAACCTTAGATAATGTGTTGTCCATCTTCAATAAAATATCATAAGACAGGAATAATAAAATCAACTACTTA
>BEHA01000588.1:346607-377806 GCA_002897215.1 Eschscholzia californica subsp. californica
GTTGTTAACCCTCCGCCAAATTTTAAACAAGACTACTCTAAATCAAAAATCTACTTTAACCGTCACGGGCTTTTAGAATCCTTACTTCGAGATGAACAAATATTTACCTCATTAATTTAAAATTTATTTCAGAGTCTATGAAATTAATTGTTTTACCCACAGAAAATTTTAATTAAAAAAATTCTTTTGACACATCTCTTTTGTAGAACAATCAATATACCATTTTAACAAACCAATGACTTACTGAGAATTCATACGTCAGATTAGAAAGATCGTATATCATTTAAGTTTATATTTTTATATCATAATGTAACATGGTTTATATTTCAAATTTTCATACATATTTTTTGTTTTAATAATTCCAACTCCCCCCATGTACTTAATAGCAAATGTTGTAGTGGGAAAACTTTATTGTAAAATAAATCAATTCTTTCTTTTTTTCTTTCTTCATTATAGTCTCGTGCTCAACTAGCTCAACTAGATACTAGTGAGAAATAGATTGATTTGTGAAGAGATGGATGTGGCGACTTAATCATGGCTTGAAAAAAAAGTAACAAACTTCCTCCTCGACTTTTAAAGCGGAGGCCAAAGTTGCGCGCCTAGCTACTTCGATGGCTAAATTTCTTTATCAGTGTGGTTGCATCTTAGAAGGAGATGCTCAAAAGGTGATTCATTTTTGCCATGCAGGGGAAGAAAAAACAAGGTGGAGTATAAGAACCATTATAGCAGAAAGTTTGAAGGGGACTTTGAAAATTAGAGATTACTGTTTTGTTTATTGTGTTCGAAATCCGAATTTAGCACAGCACTTGTTAGAGCAGTTAATTTTCAATTTAAAAGTAGTATCAACCGGGCAGATATTACATACTTCGGGATGCATTGTAAGGCAATTAACCAATAGTGCTCATGAATTTGGTTTTTAATAAAACCAGAGGAAGACCATTTTCCACCAAAAAAATAGATTGATGTAGACATAATAAACCTAATCGTATTGTCAGTAAGATGCGGTTTTTAGGAAGCATTAACAAACTTTAAGTACTTGATTGTACATTTACTTTAGCCTGAAATAATTCAATATTTGAGTTGCACGTGTTAAATTTTTTTTTTCTTACAGATGATAACTTTTTTGTTTCTTAAATCTTTTATTGGTACGTAAATAAACCATGCACTATAAATCGAAGACTTTTAGGACCAGATTCAAGTCTGGAAATTTAAAACCATACAACTAGTCGTAGGCTCGAGCAAGATTTAACTTCGATATTTTACTTTGAGGAAAAAAACCAAGGCTTACAAAGAAGCAAGGCATAAAATAAGAAGACAAATGTATATTTGGGAATGAAAAACCATAATTAAATGAGAACGGACAACCCGACTACATAAGTTGAATCCCGAACATCTTGCTATTGTAGAAAACAAAAAGAAGAAAACTTTCTTCTCAAAATTATAAAGGAATTAATTATTTAATCTAGGAAATGCATATCTTATCCGAAGTTGTGATTGAGGATTATTCACTTTCTTGGGATTGCAGGTGTTGCTGGTGTTAAACTATTACAAAATCCTTTAAGGAAGTCCGGGAAGAGATTTGGGATGAAAGGAATCCGTAGCAAAAATTCAGACCAACAATTATCAGAAATTTCAATAACAACTTTGCAACAGGCGGGCCCTATTTTAATTGGAAAGGTTACCATTGGAGTAAAGATTTCTTGAACACACCCTTCAATGCTTTGCAGTGGAAATATACACTTCCCAATTTCTGGATCTTCCAGTGGAGGAAGTAATCCTATTTCTTTCTATGACCCTGATCCCCAATAAGTAGCATCCGAACTTGGAGATAACGCTAGCTCTGTTTCACTCACAATTTTTGTAATGTCATGGGAATTTTGTGTCAGCCCATGCGAGAAAAATGTGAATAACTGAATTGTTATTAACGATATGGAAAGATCTTGTCCTCCTTTCATCTTTTTGTTTTTTCTTGTAGCCTTAATCCAATTTTATTAGTGTACGAATGAAAATGTTTTCCTTTTAATGAATATAGATGCTTGTAAAGGAAGAGAAGTTCGAGTTTTATATTTATAGACATCGAGATAACTAGAGATAGATAGCTATTAGTGATCCAACAAACGTTTGTTTTTCCTAGTCAGATTTCATTAAGT
The DNA here is from genome assembly GCA_002897215.1 of Eschscholzia californica subsp. californica. Classification (NCBI taxonomy): domain Eukaryota; kingdom Viridiplantae; phylum Streptophyta; class Magnoliopsida; order Ranunculales; family Papaveraceae; genus Eschscholzia; species Eschscholzia californica. Next base: position 348,758 of record BEHA01000588.1, read on the forward strand.
GAGATAAGAATTTCATTAAGTGATAACCAATTTTACGCAACAGTTTTTTCTTATAAAGACAAGATTATTCTCAACAGAAATAGCATTTCAAAATGGGAAATGATAGAGTGCCCAGCAATTTTGCCCATTAAAATGCCCACCTTTCCTTATTTAGAAATAAAAGCGGTCCCCACCGTAGTCAAACTTTGAAAAACCTTTGTCTTTTAGTGATTCCACATCAGCTGGGCAATTTAATGGGCTAAAAACTGGGCACTCTAGCATCTCCCTTTCAAAATTCGGAGATAAAATGTTTCTCTCTCTAAGCCCTATCCGGACAAATAACTTGTAAGGGATGCGGTCCGAATCAGTGTCTGCCACGAAAACCATTTTTCGTAGGTACATAAAATTAATAGATAGAGAGTTACATCATCAATATGAAATACTAAGTGATGTTGTTCCTTTATCGAAAAAAAATAACCCAGTTCCTTGGGTATATAAATGTAAACAAAGAGCCGTGTATCATCAAAATATCAACAATTAAGTACATGTGGCAAAATAACGTACATCTTTAGAATGATTAACTATTAACTAATTTACCATTATATATGACCATGAATTAATACCATTTTCCAGTAAGAAAAACAATTATTTGAAAGATAGAGTTGTTAATTACCCTCCACCAAATTTTAAACAAGACTACTCTAAATCAAAAATCTACTTTAACAGTCACGGGCTTGTAGAATCCTTACTTCGAGATGAACAAATATTTACCTCATTAATTTAAAATTTATTTCGGAGTCTATGAAATTAATTGTTTTACCCACAGAAAACTTTAATTAAAAAAATTCTTTTGACACATCTCTTTTGTAGAACAATCAATATACCATTTTAACAAACCAATGACTTACTGAGAATTCATACGTCAGATTAGAAAGATCGTATATCATTTAAGTTTATATTTTTAGATCATAATGTAACATGGTTTATATATCAAATTTTCATACAGATTTTTTGTTTTAATAATTCCAACTCCCCGCATGTACTTAATAGCAAATGTTGTAGTGGGAAAACTGTATTGTAAAATAAATCAATTCTTTCTTTCTTTCTTCATTATAGTCTCGTGCTCAACTAGCTCAACTAGATACTAGTGAGAAATAGATTGATTTGTGAAGAGATGGATGTGGCGACTTAATCATGGCTTGAAAAAAAAGTAACAAACTTCCTCCTCGACTTTTAAAGCGGAGGCCAAAGTTGCGCGCCTAGCTACTTCGATGGCTAAATTTCTTTATCAGTGTGGTTGCATCTTAGAAGGAGATGCTCAAAAGGTGAGTCATTTTTGCCATGCAGGGGAAGAAAAAAACAAGGTGGAGTATAAGAACCATTATAGCAGAAAGTTTGAAGGGGACTTTCAAAATTAGAGATTACTGTTTTGTTTAGTGTGTTCGAAATCCGAATTTAGCACAACACATGTTAGAGCAGTTAATTTTCAATTTAAAAGTAGAATCAACCGGGCAGATATTACATACTTCGGGATGCATTGTAAGGCAATTAACCAGTATTGCTCATGAATTTGGTTTTTAATAAAACCAGAGGAAGACCATTTTCCACCAAAAAAATAGATTGATGTAGACATAATAAACCTAATCGTATTGTCAGTAAGATGCGGTTTTTAGGAAGCATTAACAAACTTTAAGTACTTGATTGTACATTTACTTTAGCCTGAAATAATTCAATATTTGAGTTGCACATGTTAATTTTTTTTTTTTTTACAGATGATAACTTTTTTATTTCCTACATCTTTTATTGGTACGTAAATAAACCATGCACTATAAATCGAAGACTTTTAGGACCAGATTCAAGTCTGGAAATTTAAAACCATACAAGTAGTCGTAGGCTCGAGCAAGATTTAACTTCGATATTTTACTTTGAGGAAAAAAACCAAGGCTTACAAAGAAGCAAGGCATAAAATAAGAAGACAAATGTATATTTGGGAATGAAAAACCATAATTAAATGAGAACGGACAACCCGACTACATAAGTTGAATCCCGAACATCTATAACTAGCTATTGTAGAAAACAAAAAGAAGAAAACTTTCTTCTCAAAATTATAAAGGAATTAATTATTTAATCTAGGAAATGCATATCTTATCCAAAGTTGTGATTGAGGATTATTCACTTTCTTGGGATTGCAGGTGTTGCTGGTATTAAACTATTACAAACTCCTTTAAGGAAGTCCGGGAAGAGATTTGGGTTATCAGGTACCCCCTTTACTTGGAGTAATAAGCAACTAGGGGAGCATTTGATTCAAGAGAGACTGGATAGGGCGATGGCTAATCTTAACTGGCTTAAGCAATTCCAATCTTATGGTGTCACTCACCTGGAGGCGGTTCGATCAGACCATTTGCCTATCCTCCTAGCCAGGTTAACCCGAAACCCTTCAAGTTTATCAGGACATGGATGACGCACCCTGACTGCTTCAACTTCATTGCAGACAATTGGAAACACATCAAGAAGCACCATAACCCTAATAATATCCAACAAGACCTTACTAAACTTAGCAAGAAGCTTACCAATTGGAACAAGACGGTCTTTGGGAACATTGAAAACAAAATCAACAGGATCACTAAGAGTCTTCAATATAGTACTTCTAAAGAAGAAGACCACAAACTCAACCTTGCACTAGAAGAGCTCTATAATCAGCAAGAGAGTTTATTGAAGGAGAAATCAAGAAATAACTTCATCACCTTAGGCGACAAAAACACTAAGTATTTTCACTCCCAAGCGATTCAACGTAATAGAACCAACAAGATTAATGCTATTAAAGACAATAATGGTGATTAGCAGGAAGACATAAATAGCATTCAAGACACCTTCACTTCCCATCTACTCAACATTAGCACCTCTATTAACCCGGGAAAAGATCACAATACTCTCAACCTTTTCAATCCCATTATCTCCCAGAACCAGGACAAAGACTTGCTCACTGTACCAGAAAAAGATGAGATTGAATGGGCTATTCATAATCTCAAAAAAGAAGCAGCTCCAGGCCCTGAAGAATACCCCCCTTTCTTCTTCCAATCTAATTGGGACACTGTCAACGCAGATATTTATGACCTGGTGGAACTTCTTCAAAACAGCTGAACTGTCGCCTGATATCAATCATACCCATATCTGTCTCATCCCCAAAACTACAGTGCCTCATACCCCTGCGGACTATCGCCCTATTAGCCTCCTGAACACCACCTACAAGATCATTACCAAGCTAATAACAGATAGATTCAAACATACTTTAAACCCGATTATCTCCTCTTTTCAAGCAGCTTACATCCCTGGTAGACAAATCACAGATAACATTATTATGGGTCAAGAAATAATTCACTCCTTCAAGAAGATGAAAGGTCCCACATGATACTTTGGGCTCAAGTTAGACATGTCTAAAGCGTTCGACAGAATAGAATGTAACTTCCTTACCGACATCATGGGGAAATTAGGCTACGCCGACCATTGGATCAAGATGATACATACCTGCATCTCCACTTCATCTATGTCAGTTCTGATCAATGGTCGTCCAGGTAAAGCCTTCTACCTGACTCGGGGTATTAGACAAGGAGATCCACTCTCGCCGTTTCTTTTCACCCTTGCTATGAAAGGTTTGAGTCGCAAGCTTATGGCGAACAACAGTTAAGATAGATTTTTGGGCTTTCCGACTAATCATGCTGACTTTGAGATTTCACACCTTCTTTTTGCCGACGATTGTATCATCTTTGGTAAGAACACGATTGAGAACATCCACAACCTTAAGAAGATTCTTCAGGACTTCTGCAATCATTCTGGGCAAATGATTAATTATGCGAAATCTAACATTTTCTACTCCAAGAACTCGCACCCCAAGTTCAAGAGACTTATTATGAGAGCCCTTAAAGTCAAATATGCCTCAACCTCGGAGAAGTACCTGGGAGCCCAACTCTTCATAGGAGCACATAAAACGAAAGTTTTCAAGGATATCCTCGAACACATCAAGAATAAACTCAACAAGTGGAACCACTCGTTCTTATCCCAAGCTGGTCGTACTGTGGTCATCTCAGCCATAGCGGCTGCCGTACCCCGATACCAGATGCAATGCTTTGCTATTCCTAAAGGTATAAGCAAAAGCATCAAGGTCGTTCAGCGGAACTTCTGGTGGGGTAAGTCTAAAGGCATTTGCACCAAAGCCTGGTCAGATATATGCAAACCTAAGAATCAGGGAGGCCTGGGGCTCCACCTGCCAGAACTGCATGATACAGCTTTATTCTCTAAGATGGCGTAGAGGATCAAAACAGAGCCAGAGGCGGCTTGGGTTAAACTCCTTAAAGCAAAGTATTTTCCTCACTCCCAAACCCCGGGCCCTGCTAACGCGCATCACTCATGGAACTGGAAAAAAATCAGGAAGCATTATAATCAAACTAAAGAATTAACCGCATGGGAAGTGCAATCGGGAAATGACATCAACATATGGACTGACAATTGGATCCCTGAGATCAATGGTACAATCTCGAACAACAACCAATCCGATCTTACCAAAGTATCTCAGCTAATCTCGAACAACAACTGGAATATAGATATTCTCAGAGAGAATTTTGATGTTAATACTCAGAATCTCATCAGAACAATACCGCTTAACACAGGAGGAAAAGACAAGCTCAGATGGAAGCTTACCAAGTCTGGCAAATTCACAGTAGCCTCTATGTACCAGCATCTTAGCTCCAACCATATTAATACTAATACGAGTAATCAGAACTGGAACTTCATCTGGTCTATCCAAACAATGCCGCGTATAAAGATGTTTATCTGGAAAATCTGTACCAAAGCTCTGCCTGTTAGAGAAAGAATAGGAAAATACATTGACAATAACACTTCTTGCCCTAATTGCACATATACAGAATCTATTGAGCATGCTCTATTACATTGTGCTTTAGCTAAAACACATGGTTCCACTACAATATCATCTCTGAAAACATTTCTTCTATTTCTGACTGGATATTCTCTTGGGAAGCAAATGATAACGGGTGTTATACCAAAGAGAATATTCACTTTGCGAACATATTATTGATCATTTGGAAAGTGAGATGCGATCATTGCTTCCAACACGAAATCAACGATCTCAATAAAATAATCAGAATGATTGAAAACTTTCCTAAAATCAAGAAAAAACAAGAGAAAATCAAACAAAAACCTAACGAGAAATGGCAACCTCCAGCTCAAAATTTCATAAAAATTAACGTTGATGCATCTTTTATTAACCTAACATCCAATATTGGAATTACCTTGATTGTTCACAATGCAGAATCAAAATTTATAGCAGCTCAAGTAAAATCTACCAGAGCCAAAAATAGTGAAGAAGGAGAGGCTATGGCGATATTATTCGGAATTGAATGGGCAAAAGAGAACAACCACAAGAATATCATTATAGAAAGCGACAATATCAATCTCATCAAACATCTTCACAATAAATTCCACTCACTTCACTGGCAATCCCTGATGCATAAACGGAAAATCCGAGATAGTAAAAACGAATTTGAAGCATTGAAATTCGAGTACACAAAGAGAGAATGCAACTCCAGCGCAGATAAATTAGCGAAATGGGCGAGAAAGAAGGAAGCTAGTATACTGTGGAGGAATGTCCCTTATATGTTAGTTAATAAGTATTGTAATAACTTTGTTATTTAATAGGGCTATTTTGCGAAAGGGTCGTAGATAAGTACCGTGTTTTGTGAAAGGGACATGACCGCTTATTATTTTGCAAAGGGGTCGTGGACTAAGATTGACCAGTTAAGTTTTAACACCGTTAAATATTAACACCGTTAACTCTAACTACATTACTTAAAAAGTTATGGTTTTATTTAAGTAAAGTTGCCTAATCTGACATTTGTTTTACACGAATATATCTTCTTCTGTTCATCTTCTTCCTTTTTTTTATTTCTCCAACCTTTGATTTTCATTGGATAATAAAGAGGTGTTGCGGATTGATCTTGCTTAATTCTTGATTTTCTTTCTTCAAAAAAGTCAACATCTTTCTTGGCCGAAATCAGTAAGTACGTAAGAGTTTTTTGCTTTGTATTTTAGGGTTTTTTATTTTGTGTTTTAGGGTTTATTAATTTGTATCTTAGAGTTTGTACTTTGATTTTCTCTGTATTTTAGGGTTTTTTTTTTTTTACTTTGTGTTTTAGGGTTTATTACTTTGTTTTACGGCTTATGTCAGATTAGACAACTTTACTTAAATATAACCACAACTTATTAAGTAATGTAGTTAGTACTAACGGTGTTAATATTTAACAGTGTCAAAACTTAACGACGTCAAAATTTAACTGGTCAATCATAGTCCACGACCCCTTTGCAAAATGATAAACGGTCATGACCCTTTCACAAAACACAATACTTATCTACGACCCTTTCGCAAAATATCCCTATTTAATATATGAATATCTAGTTCAACAAAAAAAAAAGTAATTTACCATTACATATGACCATGAATTAGTACCATTTTCTCGTAAGAAAAACAATTATTTGGAATATAAAGTTGTTAACCTCCACCAAATTTTAAAAAAGACTACTCTAAATCAAAAATCTACATTAACCGTCACGGGCTTTTAGAATCCTTACTTCGAGATGAACAAATATTTACTTCATTAATTTAAAATTTATTTCGGAGTCTATGAAATTAATTGTTTTACCCACAGAAAACTCTAATTAACAAAATTCTTTTGACACATCTCTTTTGTAGAACAATCAAAATATCATTTTAACAAACCAATGACTTATTGAGAATTCAAACGTCAGATTAAAAAGATCGTATATCATTCAAGTTTATATTTTTAGATCATAATGTAACATGGTTTATATATCAAATTTTCTTCAAGATTTATTGTTTTAATAATTCCAACTCCCCGCATGTACTAAATAGCAGCTGTTGTAGTGGGAAAACTGTATTGTAAAATAAATCAATTCTTTCTTTCTTTCTTTCTTTCTTTCTTTCTTTCTTTATTATAGTCTCGTGCTCAACTAGCTCAACTAGATACTAGTGAGAAATAGATTGATTTGTGAAGAAATGGATGTGGCGACTTAATCATGGCTTGAAAAAAAAAAGTAACAACTTCCTACTCGACTTTTAAAGCGGAGGCCAAAGTTGCCCGCCTAGCTACTTCGATGGCTAAATCTCTTTATCAGTGTGGTTGCATCGTAGAAGGAGATGCTCAAATGGTGATTCAGTTTTGCCATGCGGGAGAAGAAAAAACAAGGTGGAGTATAAGAACCATTATAGCAGAAAGTTTGAAGGGGACTTTCAAAATTAGGGATTACTGTTTTGTTTATTGTGTTCGAAATCCGAATCTAGCACAGCACTTGTTAGCGTAGTTAATTTGCAATTTAAAAGTAGAATCAACCGGGCAGATATTACATACTTCGGGATGCATTGTAAGGCAATTAACCAGTAGTGCTTATGAATTTGGTTCTTAATAAAACCAGAGAAAGACCATTCTCCACCAAAAAAATAGATTGATGTACACATAATAAACCTAATCGTATTGTCAGTAAGATCCCGTTTTTAGGAAGCATTAACAAACTTTAAGTGCTTGATTGCACATTTACTTTAGACTGAAATACTTCAATATTTGAGGTGCACGTGTTAAATTTTTTTTTTACAGATGATAACTTTTTTGTTCCTAAATCTTTTATTCGTAGATAAATAAACCATGCACTATAATTCGAAGACTTTTAGGACCAGGTTCAAGTCTGGAAATTTAAAACCATACAAGTAGTCGTAGGCTCGAGCAAGATTTAACTTCGATATTTTACTTTATTTGAGCAAAAAAACCAAGGCTTACAAAGAAGCAAGGCATAAAATACGAAGACAAATGTATATTTGGGAATGAAAAACCTTAATCAAATGAAAACGGACCACCTGACTACATCAGTTGAATCCCGAACATCTAACTAGCTATTGTAGAAAACAAAAAGAAGAAACTTTCTTCTCAAAATTATAAAGCAATTAATTATTTATTCTAGGATATGCATATTATCTGAAGTTGTGATTGAGGATTATTCACTTTCTTGGGATTGCAGGTGTTGCTGGTGTTAAACTATTACAAAATCCTTTGAGGAAGTCCGGGAAGAGATTTGGGATGAAAGGAATCCGTAGCAAAAATGTAGACCAACAATTATCAGAAATTTCAATAACAGCTTTGCAACAGGCGGGCCCTATCCTAAGTGGAAAGGTTACTATTGGAGTAAAGATTTCTTGAACACACCCTTCAATGCTTTGCAGTGGAAATATACACTTCCCAATTTCTGGATCTTCCAGTGGAGGAAGTAATCCTACTTCTTTTTGTGACCCTGATCCCCAATAAGTAGCATCCTGTAACGCCCGAAATCCAGATTTCCACGTCGGCCGCCATGAAAACCTAAACTCAAAGCATTTCTCCGCAGAACAGTAAACATAGTCGATATATCCATCAAAAGAGACAAATAATATCAAATGTGAAGCTCATAAGAATCAATAAATCATCTAAAAGAAATCCATTAAAACTTTCTTAACTCAAACAATGTTACTAAATCATCGACACGTAGGTCGGACAATATCAAATGAAATAAATAACTGTCTAGGAGGCGAAACTCCAAATAACTACCTAATCTCGAAAGTGAAAACTAAGAAAGAAACTCCGAGCTGACGAACTGAGATCAAACTGGTGGCGCTCCCCGATCTCTATCCCCTGAAAAATAGTAGGCTGGGTCAGAACCCCGCTAGTAGATTTTTAATTACCTAAGGTCTAAATAGACCAATTCAACACAAAACCAAGTATCGAACAACAGAACAATAATAACAGTCCATTATGTTACACCTTTCGTACCAACACAATTGAAGTCAACCTGTTACATGGTTGAAGAGATTCATACAATACAACTTCCCTTTTGGAGGGGCATAACCAATTTTGAGGTCCACAAGATAGCGTCACTTGCCATTCGTGTTTGCATCGACTTAAACCCCTCAATAGACAAAGGATACCACCCAAAAAGGGGATCCGTGCAACACGAGCACAGTGCAAAACGAGCACTTTACATATGGGCAGGAGGCGAGCCAACCTCTAGTTGGTAATTACTTCTCAAACTAGAAGTATGTGGTCCACAAGAATGATCTTGTGTTTGCATCGACTTAGACCTCTTCATAAACTATGGATACCTCCCAAAAAGGGGATCCGTGCAACACGAGCACATATGAGCAGGAAACGAGCCAACCACCGATTACTTATGGATTACAATCGTCAATCCATATTTTAACTCAAACCCCTGGTCCACTGGGTTGTCCAATATCATATTGGCAAACCCGTGTTTGCAATCGATCCACATGTGGAGCCAACCAGTCTTAGTTCATTCCATTAACGGAACTCAAGATCTTGGTCCACCAAGTTATCTAATATCACATAAATAACTAGTGTTTGCAATCGACTCACATGTCGAGCCAACCAGTCTTGGTTCCGACTAGCCTATGCTTTCTAGGTTAAGAACCTAAAGCAATATATCACACACAACTATTGGTAGCACTCATGCTCCAATATCACACAAATAATCTCATACGATCAATTATCAATAACAATAACATAAACACGAATAATCATTAGCGTCTAGGCTGCTGCCCGGATGTATTTTCTACTATGTTTATATAATCCTAATAGTCTAGGTTGCTGTCCGGGTATATACATACCCCATTAATATAACTATAATCATCTGGGGTTACTATATTGTTGTTGTAAATAGTTTCTAATCATAATGGATATCTATTGTATTACTAATTGGTTCTAAGTTGATGATAACCTAGTAAACAACAATGGTTCAAAGCTATTATAGTCCTACTATCCAAAACTAGGTTAAAAATTAAAGAGGTCTATGTAAACCCTAGGGAAGAAGAAACCTACTTGATTTTGTAGCACCAAGAAGAAGAAATCAAACCCCTTTAGTAAATCCCTTTGAAGCTCCTCCTTTTCCTTCTTAATTAAAAAGGGCAAGGGTAAAATAGGAAATCTGGGTATATGCTATTTGAACCCAATGTGTTCTTTTTCTAATGGCACCCTAAAAGAAATCAGGGTACTACACATCCGAACTTGAAGATAATGCTAGCTCTGTTTCACTCACAATTGTTGCAATGTCGTGGGAATTATGTGTCAGCCCGTGTGAGAAAAATATGAATAATTGAATTGTTATTAACGATATGGAGAGAACTTGTCCTCCTTTCATCTTTTTGTTTTGTCTTGTAGCCTTAATCCAATTTTATTATTGAACGAATGAAAATATTTTCCTTTTAATGAATATAGATGCTTGAAAAGGAAGAGAAGTTCGAGTTTTATATTTATAGACATTAAGAGATAACTAGAGATAGATAGCTATTAGTGATCCAACAAACGTTTGTTTTTCCTAGTCAGATTTCATTAAGTGAGATAAGAATTTCATTAAGTGATAACAAATTTTACGAAACAATTTTTTCTTATAAAGACGAAATTATTCTCTATAGAAATAGCATTTCAAAATTCCGAGATAAAAATACCGTTACTTAAAATGTTGCTAAAGTTTCTTACTTTCACTCTCAAAATCCTGTCAAGACACCTACCCCGGTTGGAAATCTCTTGGGATAAGTGTTGGGCAGAGGATCACGGTTGCATACTCAAACGTGATGTTTTTCTATTTCTTGGGACAATATTTTTGTTATGATGTTAGTGAATTATAGATGAATTACCTTTTGACCCACCCCCAACATGTTTCCATTTTACATAGGTTCACTTAAGTTATTAACTACTAGTATGTTAATAAACTTACAGTTATGTTTTACAGATCCTTATTGGTTTATTCAAAGTTTGACTAATTCATGTTAATTTATAAATATGAAAAACTAAGTAATGTTGTTCCTTTATCGAAAAAAAAATAACCCAGTTTCTTGGGTATATAAATGTAAAGAAAGAGCCGTGTATCATCAAAATATCAATAATTTAGTACATGTGGCAAAATAACGTACATCTTCAGAATGATTAACTATTAAGTAATTTACCATTACATATGACCATGAATTAGTACCATTTTCCAGTAAGAAAAACAATTACTTGGAATATAGAGTTGTTAACCCTCCACCAAATTTTAAACAAGACTACTCTAAATCAAAAATCTACTTTAACCGTCACGGGCTTTTAGAATCCTTACTTCGAGATGAACAAATATTTACTTCATTAATTTAAAATTTATTTCGGAGTCTATGAAATTAATTGTTTTACCCACAGAAAACTTTAATTAAAAAAATTCTTTTGACACATCTCTTTTGTAGAACAATCAAATTACCATTTTAACAAACCAATGACTTACTGAGAATTCATACGTCAGATGAAAAAGATAGTATATCATTCAAGTTTATATTTTTAGATCATAATGTAACATGGTTTATATATCAAATTTCTTCAAGATTTATTGTTTTAATAATTCCAACTCACCGAATGTACTTAATAGCAGCTGTTGTAGTGGGAAAACTGTATTGTAAAATAAATCAATTCTTTCTTTCTTTCTTTATTATAGTCTCGTGCTCAACTAGCTCAACTTGATACTAGTGAGAAATAGATTGATTTGTGAAGAAATGGATGTGGCAACTTAATCATGGCTTGAAAAAAAGTAACAACTTCCTCCTCGACTTTTAAAGCGGAGGCCAAAGTTGCGCGCCTAGCTACTTCATGGCTAAATCAGTGTGGTTGCATCTTAGAAGGAGATGCTCAGATGGTGATTCATTTTTGCCATGCAGGAGAAGAAAAAACAAGGTGGAGTACAAAAATTGTTATAGCAAAAAGTTTGAAGGGGACTTTAAAAATTAGAGATTACTGTTTTGTTTATTGTGTTCGAAATCCGAATCTAGCACAACACTTGTTAGCGTAGTTAATTTGCAATCTAAAAGTAGAATCAACCGGGCAGATATTACATACTTCGGGATGCATTGTAAGGCAATTAACCAGTAGTGCTCATGAATTTGGTTTTTAATAAAACCAGAGAAAGACCATTTTCCACCAAAAAAAATAGATTGATGTAGACATAATAAACCTAATCGTATTGTCAGTAAGATGCGGTTTTTAGGAAGCATTAACAAACTTTATGTACTTGATTGTACATTTAATTTAGACTGAAATACTTCAATATTTGAGGTGCACGTGTTAAATTTTTTTTTTTACAGATCATAACTTTTTTGTTTCCTAAATCTTTTATTGGTACGTAAATAAACCATGCACTATAAATCGAAGACTTTTAGGACCAGATTCTAGTCTGGAAATTTAAAACCATACAAGTAGTCGTAGGCTCGAGCAAGATTTAACTTCGATATTTTAGTTTGAGCAAAAAAATCAAGGCTTACAGAGAAGCAAGGCATAAAATACGAAGACAAATGTATATTTGGGAATAAAAAACCTTACTTCATTAAATGAAAACGGACCACCCGACTATATCAGTTGAATCCCGAACATCTAACTAACTATTGTAGCAACAAAAAGAAGAAAACTTTCTTCTGAAAATTATAAAGGAATTAATCATTTAATCTAGGAAATGCATATCTTATCTGAAGTTGTGATTGAGGATTATTCGCTTTCTTGGGATTGCAGGTGTTGCTGGTGTTAAACTATTACAAAATCCTTTAAGGAAGTCCGGGAAGAGATTTGGGATGAAAGGAATCCGTAGCAAAAATTTAGACCAACAATTATCAGAAATTTCAATAACAACTTTGCAACAGGCGGGCCCTATCCTAATTGGAAAGGTTATCATTGGAGTAAAGATTTCTTGAACACACCCTTCAACGCTTTGTAGTGGAAATATACACTTCCGAATTTCTGGATCTTCCAGTGGAGGAAGTAATCCTATTTCTTTCTGTGACCCTGATCCCCAATAAGTAGCATCCGAACATGGAGATAATGCTAACTCTGTTTCACTCCCAAGTTTTGAAATGTCATGGGAATTTTGTGTCAGCCCTTGTGAGAAAAATGTGAATAATTGAATTGTTATTAACGATATGGAGAGAACTTGTCCTCCTTTCATCTTTTTGTTTTGTTTTGTAGCCTTAATCCAATTTTATTATTGTAGGAATGAAAATATTTTCTTTTTAATGAATATAGATGCTTGAAAAGGAAGAGAAGTTCGAGTTTTATATTTATAGACATTGAGAGATAACTAGAGATAGATAGCTATTAGTTATCCAACAAACGTTTGTTTTTCCTAGTCAGATTTCATTAAGTGAGATAAGAATTTCATTAAGTGATAACCAATTTTACGAAACAGTTTTTTCTTATAAAGACAAGATAATTCTCTATAGAAATAGCATTTCACAATTCCGAGATAAAATTACCGTTACTTCAAATGTTGCGACAAATGATATTAATTGAAATGGCATGGGAAGTTTGTTTTGTCTTGTAGCCTAAATCCAATTTTATTATTTAACGAATGAAAATATTTTCCTTTTAATGAATATAGATGCTTGAAATGGAAGAGAAGTTCGAGTTTTATATTTATAGACATTGAGAGATAACTAGAGATAGAGAGCTATTAGTGATCCAACAAACGTTTGTTTTTCCTAGTCAGATTTCATTAAGTGAGATAAGAATTCCATTAAGTAATAACCGATTTTACGAAACAATTTTTTCTTATAAAGACAAAATAATTCTCTATAGAAATAGCATTTCAAAATTCCGAGATAAAATTACCGTTACTTAAAATGTTGCGAATCTTGATATAAATTAACATGAATTAGTCAAACTTTGAATAAACCAATAAGGATCTGTAAAACATAACAGTAAGTTTATTGACATACTAGTTGTTAATATAACGTGAGTTCAGCTATGTAAAATGGAAACATGTTGGGGGTGCGTCAAAAGGTGATTCATCTATAATTCACTAATATCATAAAAAAAAAAAAATATTGTCCCAAGAAATAGAAAAACATCACATTTGAGTATGCAACCGTGATCCTCTGCCCAACACTTATCCCAATAGATTTCCAACCGGAGTAAGTGTCTTGACAGGATTTTGGGAGTGAAAGTAAGAAACTTTCTCTCTCTAAACCCTATTCGGACAAATAACTTGTTAGGGATGCAGTCCGAATAAGTGTCTGCCACGAAAACCATTTTTCGTAGGTACATAAAATTAATAGATAGAGCATTGCATCATCAATATGAAATACTAAGTAATGTTGTTCCTTTATCGAAAAAAATAACCCAGTTCCTTGGGTATATAAATGTAAACAAAGAGCCGTGTATCATCAAAATATCTACAATTAAGTACATGTGGCAAGAATTACACAATCAAAATATGAGAGCCGAGCGGAGCGATTTTCGTGGAGAGGTGGCGCCTCCTATTTAGGACGGTTACCGATTGGATTTTTTTGAATTTAACGGTTTCTTATGCGGTTACCAACCGTTATCCCTACTTTTTTACAGATTTTTGCTCTAAAGTTTTCTCTTCATGAGATTTTCATCATTGAGATTAGTCTCTTTTCCTATCCTTCCTTTCAATCGTTTAACACCATTCTTAGCCAGTATGACTACTTCTAATGAACTCTTTTACCAACAATTCGCTGCTCTTTCTACGGAGGATCTGCCTCCGGCCATGGCGGAAGGGACTGACTTAGTAAGTTCCTTCTCTCAGAATAATAAGAGGGGAGTTCTTAAATTCATGAGTTCTCGACGAATTGACATAAGTCAAGCAATGATGCGACTTGCTCGAGTCAGTCACGATCTGAATAAGTTCAATCTCACTGAATTACAGGATAATAAATTCCTTATTCGTTTCGAGACTTCTAGTGAACTAGGATTAGCCCTAGAAAGTTCCCCTTGGACCATTGCTGAAGAATTGGTTATCCTCAAGGAATGTAATATTGATTTGGCTCCTGAAGAACATTCATTCGACACGGCCAATTTCTGGGTTCAAATGCACGGTATTCCTTTGGGGTTTCTTAATTCAGAAACAGTTAACAGACTAGCATAAAAAATCGGTAACTATATTCCAACAACTCTGGAAGATGAATCTCGCTGGAGTGTTTTTGGGCGTATAAAAGTTGAAGTTCATCTTTCAAAACGTTTTCCTATGGGAGTATATGTTAAACTTTCGGAATATAAAATTATTCTCATTGAATTGCGTTTTGAACGCCTTCCTCGTTTTTGTGTTTCGTGTGGAAAAGTGGGACATTCAATTAAATTTTGTCCAATTGTTCTACGCTTTAATGATCTTTTAAAATGGAATTTAAGTGATGAACAACGTTCTCTGGTTATGACGGCCATTCGGCCCAAATATTCTGATTTGTTTCGAGTGCCTTTTTCTGCCAGGGGTCCAGGTAAAGAATTGGAATCATTTAACACTTCCACTTCTACTGTTGGAGCAAATCTAAAGGGAAAAGGAGTTTCTACATCCCATGAAGATACACCAAACATCCCTCCAATCACTGAATCATTTGGAGAACTGCTTACCCATTTGACTCGGGCAAAAAGATCTAAAATAGTCACACAGGAAGGTTTGGTGATGGGTATTAAAACAGGGACATCTACTAACTCTGTCGTGGATGTAATGGAAATTAGCGACACTTCTAATGACAATGCTGAAATTTCGAATCTGATCTTGGAGGATCGAACTAGACGAAGTTTCAAAAGTACTTCCACATTAAGTATTTCTGACTCCTATACTGAAAGGGCAACGGCACCCGTAATGTCGAAAGTATCATGAGTTGCCTAGCTTGGAATTGTCAGGGATTAGGGAACACCCCGACAAGGACTACCTTGAATCAGTTCCTAGGGTCTATCAAACCTTCTTTGGTTTTTTTATCCGAGACTCGTATTTCCTCTACCAACATTATTCCTCTTCTTGCTCATTTCGGCTTAAATAATTATTTTCCTGTTTTTTCTCAAGGTCGTAGTGGTGGCCTTCGCTTATGTTGGTCTGATGATATGTCTGTTAATATTAACTTTTCTTCTCGTAATTTAATTCATATCACTATCTCTGGTTTCAATAATAACCCTACTTGGGATATGTTCTGTATCCACGGTCCCCCTCGGGTAAGCGACCGTCGCACTTTCTGGATTGATCTTTTCGCTCGTATTACTAATAATAATAACCCTGTCTGTTGTATTGGGGATTTGAACAATATTGCTTCCCCCACTGAAAAATGGGGAGGGAGTTCTTATATTCCTTTTACCCAGCATTTCAATGCCTTCATTTCCCAGTCTGGTCTCATTGATATAGGCTTTAACGGTCCGGCTTTTACTTGGACTAATAACAGATCATCCATTCATTTAACCCGGGAACGTTTGGACATGACCCTTTGTTCCTACTCTTGGTTGATGGACCATCCTTATTCAGGCCTCTTTCATCTCCCTAGATATAATAGTGACCACGCCCCTATTTTATTAAAACTACATGTAGAAGGGCAAGTTATGAATACTATCTCTATATATGAGACTTTTTGGTCTAAGCATGAACATTTCTTTGACACGTTAAAAAAAGGTTGGGAGGAGAGTACGGGTCCTTTCCATGACAGCGTCTGTCTTGTCAAAAATACTCTTTCAGTTGGAGTAAAAAGGCTTTTGGAGTTCTTTCTAATCGACTCAAAATACTCAGGAAGCGTTTACTAGATATCCAGTCCTTTCCCCCGACGGATGAATCTCTTGTCATTGAAAGTGAGATCCAAGAACAACTCCTTTATTTGGAGGAAGTTCATCGTACTAAGCTTGAACAGAGATCAAAACAAAACTGGACTCATAATGGAGACCGTAACACTAAGGCCTTTCATAGATCGATGTCAAATCGTCGTCAGAAAAATAAAATCACCCAATTACAATTATCGAATGGTACTGTCTCAACTAATGAACAAGAAATAACTAATGAATTGGTTCCTTTTTTTCAGAATTTATTCACAGCAGAGTCAGTGACCCCGGCTCCGATTGAGATTCTAAATGCATACCATGTGATTTCGGACACTGAAATGGGCTACATCTCTAGGGTGCCAGATTATGAAGAAATTAAGGGAGTAGTCATAAAGATGGGTGCTATCAAAAGCCCGGGCCCAGATGGTTTACCTGTTCATTTCTATCAACATTGTTGGGATGTTATTGGGTCAGATCTTGTTTCTTATATCCAAGCCGTCTTTACCTCAGGACAGATAGACCCAGCCATAAACACTACTACCATAGCCCTTATTCTTAAAATCAGACAACCGAGTATGGCCACGGATTTCAGGCCAATATCACTGTGCAACTCAATCTATAAATTCATCACGAAAATCTTGGCAAATAGAATTAGCCCCTATTTGGATCAATGTATTATGTGGACTCAGAATGCCTTTGTCCCAGCCAGACAAATAATGGATAATATTGTTATGACTCAAGAAATCATCCACTCGATGCACAATTTGAAGGCAAGAAACAGAGGGTTTTCGCTAAAGATAGATATGGCCAAGGCCTATGATAGGGTGCACTGGGACTTCTTAAGCAAGTCCTCCAATCCATCGGTTTCTCAGGTACTATTCTTCATCTGATTATGTCATGTATTTCCACTCCTCAGTTCACCATTCAACTAAATGGTTCACTTCATGGGAGTATTATTGCTTCTAGGGGTTTCAGGCAGGGATGTCCTTTATCCCCCTACATGTTCCTCCTAGTCTCTCAGTCGCTCTCTCTTCTCATTTCTTATTATGAAGCAAATAGTTTGTACAGTGGTTACAAGATAAACAAAAATAGTCCTACTATCTCCCACTTACTTTTTGCGGACGATCTAATTCTATTTAGGAGAGCAAATTCTACTCAACTTAACATTATCATGGAGATTCTCGATACCTATTCCAACTTCTCTGGTCAGAGG
Organism: Eschscholzia californica subsp. californica; assembly: GCA_002897215.1. NCBI lineage: Eukaryota > Viridiplantae > Streptophyta > Magnoliopsida > Ranunculales > Papaveraceae > Eschscholzia > Eschscholzia californica. Next base: position 366,617 of record BEHA01000588.1, read on the forward strand.
ATTAATTTTGAAAAATCCTCTATTTACTTTGGGAAAAGAGTTCCTTCCACAGTTCGATCACAATTCATCAGTTCCCTTCAAGCTCCTGTAATGACCAATCAAGCGAAATATTTGGGTTCCTTCCTCCTTAAGCCTGGTAATAGAATCGACAGTTACTCCTGGTTAACAGAAAAATTTCAAAATACTCTATCAGATTGGAAGAACAAGCTTACATCCCAGGCAGGTAAAACTGTATTAATAAAGTCAATTTTGGGAGCTTATGGTACATATACTTTCAGTCATCAAAAATTACCCAAGACAACTATTCAACAATTGGAACAAGTGGAAAGATGCTTCTGGTGGGGTCATTCTACATCAGAAAGGAAAATACACTTTATTAATTGGAATAACATATGCTCAGCCAAGAAGAATGGTGGTCTAGGGATTCGATCCCTTTCAGAGGTCAATGATTCTGATGTAGACGCAGCGGAATAATAAAATAAACTAAGAACAATTAAAGAAAACGATAAACTAAACTTAAAGTCTTATTAACTTCAATTGATTTTCTCTTCAAGGTGAATAATAACATAGACTAGATCCCCTTTTATAAGATAATAAACCTTCCTAGATAGACTCAAACTAGGATTCGTAAAATAATAAACTACTCAAACATAGAAACTTTAAAATAAAGAAATATCAAATTAAAGTAACTTCTCTTCTACTAAATAAACTACTATTATGACTTAATAGGGTGTGGGCACGCGTGGACGTGGGCCCACACGCCTATGCGCCTGCATCAGCACCCTGTTCCCCAGAAGGTTCGTCCCGAACCGTTTCGAAGAAGAAAACAATTTGATGCTCCCGAATACGATGAAATCTGTCATTGCGATCCGTAATTCTACTTCGAACGGATTTTGCATTGAATGTGGAGGATACCAATGTGCAAGAAAGTGTCACCTCATTCTCATTCCCATATTGTAATGAGTATCGCAAAATTATTTTATGTGAATAAACAACGTATAGCTCGCCATCTTCCCACGGTAGTCGCAACCACTTAATAATATTGCAAATATTACACTCATGCACACTAGACTTGTTCTTTGGCAAAGAGACATCGATCTTCTTCTCCAACTCAACTTGGGTTAGAATTTTCATTGCATCCATACATGAAACTACTTCCTCACTGAATTCATTAGAAGTCATTCGCGTTTTCTCGTAATGCATAATATAACTTTCAGCAACCTTCTTCAGGTACATCTCAAAATCTTTCGGTTCTATGGGTCGTTCGTCTAGTTTACCCACCACTAGATAATCATTGCCTTCCTCCTCGTTGGACGATAAATCATCTGACCCAAAGCCGAGCTTAACCATATGGTTATCTAACCAAGTTTTAGACTTCCAATTCTTGTATTCTTTTCCAGTTTTTGCCTTCTTAGTAGGAAGTTCTGAAACTTCCATTACTCTCTTCTTCTTCTTCTTCTTATTGTTTGGCAAGTTTGAACTTGTTGAAACAAGAATATCGTCACCCTTACTAAGTATTAATAAAGCTTCGACAACTTCTTTGTCATCTATGGTGGGTTCAGTCAGTAGTCTCCTAGAACCACCACCATTGTTGGCAATCATAAATAAGGTTTCAGCAGCTTCTTTCGCTAAATCTTTAGGTTTAATCCGTCCTCTCCTAGTAGTCCGTCCTCTCTTCTTCTTACCCCATTTGATATAATTCGAAAGACGAGAAGAAGACGAAGAGTCTAAATTATGAGTGTCAACATCATCATCCTTTGTATAAAGGAGGTATAAAGGAGAAGAAGGAGAAGATTTATCAAAATCCCCATTAGAGAATAATTCCTCATCCATTGATGAATGTTGTTGATTCTTGTTAGTATTTCGATGAAAACCCTTGATTTCTAAACAAGTTTCAGTCTTTTCTTGAATATGGGTTTTTGTTTCTTGATTGATTCTGAAAACTAATCTCTGTTTTTTTGAATTTTCCATCTCTTCTTGTTCTCTCTCTCTACCAACACAATCCTTCCTCTCATTACTATTAGTTGATCCAATCAAGGTTATGCAGTTATCCACCTTGATGTGCACGTGAATCTGATTAGTAGCCCAAAGACCCTCATAAGATTTGAGACCATAGAAAAAAATATAATTGTGTGTTCGAGGACCAAGTATATCATAAAGTTTCTGGTATCCGGTTGAAGGGTGGAGGAAAAGGTTTTCTTGATTTTCTGAAATAAGAGGAGACGGCGGCGGTTTAAAAATTTTATGATTGGAAACAAGGATGTCTTCTCCCGAAATTGCATATGTATCAAATAATTCGACTAGGCATGGATTCTTCCGATCACGACTAGGGTCTATGTCCAATGAAGGAAAACTACTTCCTTCTTCTTTCTTCGTCGTAGATCGAATTTTTCTGTTTGTGTCAATAACTTCTCCTTCAATATTATCAATCTTAGTGATTGAAGTAACTTCGGAGAACTGTCTTCCAGATTCAATTTTTGACGTTTGTTGATCGGTGAAGGAGAAAGGTGGTGCGGTTGGAACGGTTGTAGGGTTTATGTATGTTAATGGGAAAACCGGTGAGAGTGGTGGTGTAGTGTTAATGTGAATCGGTGGGAGGAAAGTGGTTGAGCATGGGTTAGTGTTAGATTGACCAAGTGGTGGATTTGAAATTGGTGTAGGGTTTATGTATGGTAATGATGTTTGAATGGAAGTAGTAGATGAAGGAGTAGTGGTAAAAGAGGGAGACTTACATATGCCTTCGAGTTGTTTAGATAGCTTCATGATCGAATCATTGACTTGATCGAATTTTTCCATAGTTTCCTTCTTGTGATTTTCGAATTTTTCCATAGTTTCCTTCTTGTAATTTTCGAATTTTTCCCTAGTTTCCTTCTTGTAATTTTCGAAAGCTTCTTCCAATTTTGTAACCGAGGATAACTTCTTGTTGATGTTGTCCCATTCGGAGGCAAAAGTTGGTGTCTTCTCTTTGATTGTTGGAGTAGGAACGGTAGGATTAATCATTGTGATTGGTTAAAAAAAATGGCTCTGAATACCACTTGATGTAGACGCAGCGGAATAATAAAATAAACTAAGAACAATGAAAGAAAACGATAAACTAAACTTAAATTCTTATTAACTTCAATTGATTTTCTCTTCAAGGTGAATAATAACATAGACTAGATCCCCTTTTATAAGATAATAAACCTTCCTAGATAGACTCAAACTAGGATTCCTAAAATAATAAACTACTCAGACATAGAAACTTTAAAATAAAGAAATATCAAATTAAAGTAACTTCTCTTCTACTAAATAAACTACTATTATGACTTAATAGGGTGTGGGCACGCGTGGACGTGGGCCCACACGCCTATGCGCCTGCATCAGATTCTCTAATTGCTAAGATGACATGGAGGTTTATATCAGAACCAACATCAAAATGGTTACAACTACTCAATTCTAAATACATAAAGTCAGGTACATTTTGGTCCATTGATATTCCTACTCATTCAACCCCTTTTTGGAAAGCCATCCTCCATTCCAGAGAATTAATATCGAAAAACATTATTTGGTCTATAGGAGATGGCATTACTGTTGAAATAGTATCTGACCCTTGGCTTTTAGACTTACCTCATAAAACTCCAGTGCTTATTCAAGATCTCCCTAGTGAAATCTATAAGGTCAGTCACCTTAGAAATCTAGATAACTCAGATTGGGACTACAATTAACTCTAAACATACTTTGATCCTAACTCTGTTAATGCTATAAAATCTGTTTATTTAGATCCTAATGTTTCTCATGATAAACTTATCTGGACTGCTACTGAACATGGTCGTTTCACTAGTAAATCGTGTTATCAACAAATCAGGGTCAGACCTATTTTACCATATCATATTAATGATTTTCCTTGGTCTAAGTTTTGGAAGAATCCTAACATGAACCCTACAATCCCAACATGAACCCAACAATCCAACAGTTTCTCTGGAATTTCATTCACAATGGGATAGCTACATTAGGCAACATTAGTAAGTATAATCAATTAATTATTCCTTTTTGTAAGCTCTGTACTACTAATAATGTCGAAAATATCACGCACATATTCGGTTCTTGTCCTAAGTTTAAAGAGTTCATCATGATGACTAACAACAGTATGCTTTTATCTCTTACTGATGATCCTATTTCTAACCTTAAAAAGATATTAAATAACAAAGGGAGTAGATCATTAGATTGGATATTATATACTCATCTGATTTGGATCTGGTGGAAAGCGAGGAACAACATGATCTTCAACTCGAAACCTCCTGACTTATTGAAGTGTTGGTGGATGGTGAATCAAGAGGTTTGTTCTAGTTTCCCTTCTCTTCCTCCATCTACTGTTTTAACTAACATGCAGGATAACTTATGGTTACCACCTCCACAAGCAAAGATCAAAATAAATGTTGATGGAACTTTTAATCCTCCATCGGCGGCGGCAGGAGCCATTGCTAGAGACAGTGATGGAGTTGTTTTAGGGACTAAATCCACTAGATTTCCGGCGATCTCAGCTCTCCATAGTGAGATGCGCAGCTTTGAGTTAGGGTTAGACCTAATGGAAGACTTGGGTGAAGGTATTTATATCCTCGAAGGAGATTCTAAGACAATGGTTGAACTCTTATCGGACGGCTCTCACGAAATCCCTTGGCGTTTGATGGGAGAGATCCGACCCTTACGTACTAGGGTTACTCAAGCTCAGGTAGAATTACAGTTTTGCCCTCGTCAATCTAACGTTGAGGCACATAAACTGGCGCAATTGGCAATTCAGCCCCTGTAGATGGAAGTAGTAACTTCTGTCCTTTCAGCTAACTTATGGTGTAATTTGGTTTCTTTCTTTTCTTAATTTTTGGTCCGTTGGACTTTTTTCTTTGTAAGAAACCTTATTCTCCTATTTATTGAAAGCTTTATTAAAAAAAAAAAAACAGTACATGTGGCAAAATAACGTACATCTTTAGAATGATTAACTATTAAGTAATTTACCATTACATATGACCATGAATTAGTACCATTTTCCAGTAAGAAAAACAATCATTTGGAATATAGAGTTGTTAACCCTCCACCAAATTTTAAACAAGACTACTCTAAATCAAAAATCTACTTTAATCATCACGGGCTTTTAGAATCCTTACTTCGAGATGAACAAATATTTACTTCATTAATTTAAAATTTATTTCGGAGTCTATGAAATTAATTGTTTTACCCACAGAAAATTTTAATTAAAAAAATTCTTTTGACACATATCTTTTGTAGCACAATCAAAATACCATTTTAACAAACCAATGACTTACTGAGAATTCATAAGCCAGATTAAAAAGATCATATATCGTTCAAGTTTATATTTTTAGATCATAATGTAACGTGGTTTATATATCAAATTTTCTTCAAGATTTATTGTTTTAATAATTCCAAATCACCGCATGTACTCAATAGCAGCTTTTGTAGTGGGAAAACTGTATCGTAAAATAAATCAATTCTTTCTTTCTTTATTATAGTCTCGTGCTCAACTAGCTCAATTAGATACTAGTGAGAAATAGATTGATTTGTGAAGAAATGGATGTGGCAACTTAATCATGGCTTAAAAAAAAGTAACAACATTCTCCTCGACTTTTAAAGCGGAGGCCAAAGTTGCGCGCCTAGCTACTTCGATGGCTAAATCTCTTTATCAGTGTGGTTGCATCTTAGAAGGAGATGATCAAATGGTGATTCATTTTTGCCATGCAGGAGAAGAAAAAACAAGGTAGAGTATAAGAATTATTATAGCAGAAAGTTTGAAGGGGACTTTGAAAATTAGAGATTACTGTTTTTTATTGTGTTCGAAATTCGATTCTAGTACAGCACTTGTTAGCGCAGTTAATTTGCAATTTAAAAATGGAATCAACCGGGCAGATATTACATACTTCGGGATGCATTGTAAGACAATTAACCAGTAGTGCTCATGAATTTGGTTCTTAATAAAGCCAGAGAAAGACCATTTTCCACCAAAAAAAATAGATTTATGTAGACATAATAAACCTAATCGTATTGTCAGTAAGATGCGGTTTTTAGGAAGCATTAACAAACTTTAAGTACTTGATTGTATATTTACTTTAGACCGAAATACTTCAATATTTGAGGTGCACATGTTAAATTTTTTTTTACAGATGATAACGTTTTTGTTTCCTAAATCTTTTATTGGTACTTAAATAAACCTTGCACTATAAATCGAAGACTTTTAGGACCAGACTCAGGTTTGGAAATTTAAAACCATACAAGTAGTCGTAGGCTCGAGCAAGATTTAACTTGTATATTTTATTTTGAGCAAAAAAACCAAGGCTTACAGAGAAGCAAGGCATAAAATACGAAGACAAATGTATATTTGGTTATGAAAGACCTTAATTGAATGAAAACAGACCACCCGACTACTTCAGTTGAATCCCGAACATCTAACTAGCTATTGTAGAAAACAAAAAGAAGAAAACTTTCTTCTCAATATTATAAAGGAATTAATCATTTAATCCAGGAAATGCATATCTAATCTGAAGTTGTGATTGAGGACTATTTACTTTCTTGGGATTGCAGGTGTTGCTGGTGCTAAACTATTACAAAATCCTTTAAGCAAGTCCGGGAAGAGATTTGGGATGAAAGGAATCCGTAGCAAAAATTTAGACCAACAATTATCAGAAATTTCAATAACAGCTTTGCAACAGCGGGCCCTATCCTAATTGGAAAGGTTACCATTGGAGTAAAGATTTCTTAAACACACCCTTCAACGCTTTGCAGTGGAAATATACACTCCCCAATTGCTGGATCTTCCAGTGGAGGGAGTAATCCTATGTCTTTATGTGACTCTAATCCCCCATAAGTAGCATCCGAACTTGGAGAAAACGCTAGCTCTATTTCACTCACAATTTTTGAAATGTCATGAGAATTTTGTGTCAGCCCATGTGAGAAAAATGTGGATAATTGAATTGTTATTAACGATATGGAGAAAACTTGTCCTCCTTTCATCTTTTTGTTTTGTCTTGTAGCCTTAATCCAATTTTATTGTTGTACGAATGAAAATATTTTCCTTTTAATGAATATAGATGCTTTAAAAGGAAGAGAAGTCCGAGTTTTATATTTATAGACATTGAGAGATAACTAGAGATAGATAGCTATTAGTGATCCAACAAACGTTTGTTTTTCCTAGTCAAATTTCTTTAAGTGAGATAAGAATTTCATTAAGTGATAACCAATTTTACGAAACGGTTTTCCTTATAAAGACAAAATAATTCTCTATAGAAATAGCATTTCAAAATTCCGAGATAAAGTTATCGTTACTTAAAATGTTGCTACTCTTGATACAAATTAACATGAATCAGTCAAACTTTGAATAAACCATTAAGGATCTGTAAAACATAACAGTAAGTTTATTAACATACTAGTTGTTAATAACGTAAGTTAAGCTATGTAAAATGGAAACATGTTGGGGGTGCGTCAAAAGGTTATTCATCATAATTCATTAATATCATAAAACAAATATTGTCCCAAGAAATAGAAAAACATCACATATGAGTATGCAACCGTGATCCTCTGCCCAACACTTATCCCAAGAGATTTCGAACTGGGGTAACCCATTTGAGTACACCAAGAGCTTATATTATGAGCTTTTCTATAAGTCCATAAATAAAAGCGCATTTTAAAAATTTGTCTGAGTCGTTTGGTACGCTACATAAAAAGTATTTTTATATCTTAAAAAACTAAGATGTGACATTTGGTAAAAAGCTTAATCTTCGTATTGACGTATTGTAGTTATTAAATAATAATCTTATATCATTATATTAATAACAAAAAATATAAATGTTAAAAATTAAAATAAAATAATATTAATTTTGTAATTTCTCATAAAAACATAAAAATCAAAATTTGAGAAATTTGAACCTTATGTAGTGGTGATGGTGATCAATGGTAGTGGACGTGTTATGGTGGTGTTTAATGGTGGCAGAGTTATGGTAGTGACGGTGGTGGTAGAATGGAGGGGTGTTGGTGGTTAGGGGGTAAAGTTGCAACGACGGTAGTTAAATGGTGTTGGTGGAGGTGGTATAGTGTGGTAGTGGAGTGGTTGATTTGTGGCGATGGTGGTGAAGTGTTGTGGTGGTGGTGGAGTTGGGGGGGGAAATTGGAGCGGTGGTGGAGTTGCAACTAAGGTGAAATTACGTCGGAGGTCGTGGAGTTGCGGGGCAGATGGTGAAGCGTCGGTGATGGTGGTAGAGTGGTGGAGAAGGTTGTAGAGTGGTTATAAAATAATTTGATGGTTGTAGAATAGTTGTGGTGGTGGTTGAGTTGCGGCGAATGTGGTGGAGTGGTGGTGGTGGAGTTGCGGCGAATGTGGTGGAGTGGTGGTGGTGGAGTTGCGGCGAAACTAGTGGAGTGGTGGTGATAGAGTTGCACCGGAAGTGTTGGTGATGGTGGTGGGATGGTGGCAGAGGTGGTGAGGTGATGGTCAGAGGTGGTGGAGTGATTGTGGTGGCAGAGGTGGTGGGGTGGTTGTGATGGTAGTGGAGTGATTATAGTGACAGAGGTGGTGGGGTGGTTGTATGGTGGTGGATGTTTATTGACGTTGACAAAAAAGTTACATATTTTATTTTATTTCATAGCTAGCTTTTAATAAGCAGCTATAAAAAAGCCAACAAATCGTGGCTTATGCTTTTTGGAGAAAATTGGCTTTTTTAGCTTAAAATAAGCTACTGCTTTTTTGAACCAAACGCGCAAAATTTTCGATAAGCGCTTAAAATATGCTAAAAGCTAGCTTTTAGCTTTTTTTAAGCGGAACCAAATAAGAAAGTAAGAAACTTTCTCTCTCTAAACCCTATCCGGACAAATAACTTGTCAGGGATGCGGTCCGAATAAGTGCCAGGAAAACCATTTTCCCTGGGTACATAAAATTAATAGATAGAGCAGTGCATCATCATTACGAAAAACTAAGTCTTATTGCTCCTTTATCGAAAAAAAATAACCCAGTCCCTTGGGTATATAAATGTAAACAAAGAGCCGTGAATCATCAAAATATGAACAATTAAGTCTATGTGGCAAAATAACATATATCTTTAGAAGGGGTAATTTCTATATAGGTCAAATTAATATAGAAAATAAGTAAAAAGAAAAATATATAACATTTGAAAACTATTATTTAGGTCAAAAAGTATAAAAGTACCAAAATATCCTTTTTTTATCTTTTTGTGTATTTTATTTTTCTTTAAATTTTAAATTGATATAACTTTTGTTTGAGAGTCGGATTTCTATAAAAGTTATACATTTAGTAGTGATTTTTCGTTACCTTTCTAACCAGATCCACTTTCAATACTTTTTTTCCAAAAAAAAAAACCCAGAAAAAACGGCGTTTTTTTTTTCCCTTATGTTTTACTGGAAAGACGTGTTTGCAAAAATTTGTTTTGCAAACATTGTTTGCAACAAACTGTTTTGCAAACAAGTGTTTGCAAACATGTTCTACAAATATTTGTTTGCAACAATCTGTTCTGCAACCATGTGGTTGCAACAACCTGTTCTGATCTAAACTGCAAACTCTGTTTGCAAAATATAGATTGCAAACATGATTTGCATGCTTTGCAATATATAATCTTGAACTCGATTTGCAAATCAAGAATAAAAACTAAGAGTATGTTTTCACGAAATCTTGAGTTTATGATTGATTTGATTAGAGGTTTATAAATGTGTTACTAATGAGGGTTTTGTTTTGGTTATAGTCTTGAGATGGAAGAAGTATAGTTGATGAGTGGGATAATCGAATTTATACAGTTGAAGAGATGAAAGCTATGTTGCAATACAGAAATGAAGTTGTTTTTAAACGCGAAAAAGTTCTTTCTCAATCCTTCTCTAACCTGGTTCACATCTCTCTCTCTCTCTCCCCAAAGCTTATATATTAGATACCTCATTTTCTCTTTCTATGTTTTTCTCTTCTTTGTTTGTCTGACTCTATGAATTATATGGATTTTGAACTTAATTTTGAGTTTTTTTTGTTATATGAATCAAGATATGGAGATCAAGAAGGAACCAATCAGGAAGAGATGAAGAACAAGAAGAAATAGGACCAAAATGGTTAGATAAAGGGTATCAACTGATCAAAGAGACTTCATTAAAACATTTGAAATTGATACTTCAAGACCTTATTCTTACTCATCTCCAACAACAACAAATACCACAACACGGCTGGTTTGGGACTTTACCACAAGGATTCTTTGTGCTAAGCATAAACACTTTGAACCACGCTCATCTCTATTAGTCTGCATATAACTTTCATGAAACTTGATCAATTGTGTGGCAGCCTCATTTATATTAGGATTTTCATTCAGAAACTCCTCATTTAGGGGGTATCTTATGAAGTTACTTTGCTCTTTCAAAATCTCAACTTTGGTATGCTTAGGAGCGGTGGCGGTTTGTGTCTTTACTGCCTGAAAGATAGAAGAGCAAAGATTAACCAACAAAATGCATATTTCTTGCTCACTATCGTTATCAATATGTAGAATACCAACATCTCCGGGACTAAAATAAATATGAAGATAACTCCATCTTTAGGTAGAACCACAAAGCCCTCTAACAATGGATATAGGATGATAACTCCATGTTTAGGCTCTTCTTTCTGAGCCATGTGTTGAAACAGACACAGTTAGGTAAAAAACTTACACTGTGGTTTAATGTTTTTCATTTAGATTCAACCATATAATTATATTTGCAGTCGAATAACCCACATGAGGTTGGTAAAAGAAGGTGCGAATAATTGTGGTTTTAAAATGGATACAACTACTAAGCCCTTTTCGCAAGATTTGTCTATTAAATGACACATTGGATCATAAGGTCTAAAATGGCCAAAATTCACACTAATATTTGCCAGATTCATGTCGGTTATTTGCAAATTGTTTCCCTCAAACTAAATACATAACACATGAAGCCAATCTTAATCTGGGCATTATCATCTTCATCATGAAGAAAACCCGAGCTGTTCTTAGATCTGGTTGTGGTGTTAAAGACATAAAGAGACGAAAACCCCTTAGTTAGGTTCGTCAAAGGACCTGCAATACTCGAGAACCCCTTGATAAACCGCCTGTAATATACAGCCAATCCCAGAAAACTACGAACCTCCGTCGCAGATGTGGGTTGCTTCCAATTAAGCACTGCCTCGACCTTAGAAGGATCGACTGATACTCC
>BEHA01000588.1:380965-391423 GCA_002897215.1 Eschscholzia californica subsp. californica
GCTCCATACCTATATCACATCCGGTAGAGAGGGTCGAACCAACCACAATACTCTTACAACCCTTCACCAACTCCATCACGTCACACATACATAATATCACACCATTTATAATAAACAACCAAAAGCAATACCCATACGCTCCATACCAATATCACATCCGGTAGAGAGGGTCGAACCAACCACAAAACTCTCACAACTCTCCACCAACTCCATCACATCACACACATATAATAGCATCACACCACAACATACATAAATCAAAATCATATTCGATAGCATATTACGACATACGAGTTCCATATTTGTAATTTTGCAAGTAATGAATCAATGATGATAATAGCCTAAAATTCTCATATCATATTGAGTTCTAGGGCATGTTCATGTATCTATATAAAGAGTGTTGTCCAATAGTGAGAGACATATAATTATAAGAGCTATATACTAAAATCATGGCAAATAGAGAGGTTTAGCCCTAAATATCATTGTAATACATGAATCTAGCATGGAAATGTAAATGAAGGTTGTATGGTTCATCAAGTATGTCATTATAGCAAATATCCTCAAAATCTAACACATAGATGAGATTCAAAGTGACCAAGAAATGAGTTTGTACAAATATAGATCTACTACTTCTAGCATATATATTCATGTCAAGAACCCTATAATCTATGTTCAAGTAATACTAAAATCTAGGGTTATAGTGTTATCTAATTTGTCTAGGTTTTCTATAAAAATGGCTATTCAAGCCCTAGAGAGATAGAAATCTACCTTAGATCCCAAGCTAATGAAGCCCCAAGTGAAGAACAACAAAGAAAAGAATCACCAAACTCTAAACCCCAAGCCTTACTTCTTCTCCTTCCTTCTTAGCTTTTCTCTCTCTAGAACCCTTAAACTCTCATTCCCTCTCTATACTCATGGCTGCTACATGAGAAGAAAAAAGATAAGTGGCAAAGTGGGGCGTAGGGTTTAGGGAAATAAAAGAAGGTCTTATAAAGACCAATGCTATTCACACCCACTTTTTAGGTGGGGGGCACTACAATGAACGAATGGGAAAAGAAGAAGAAACCCTAAAATTTATGAGTTTTCTAGAGAAAAAATAGATTTAAATGGGTAAAGGTATTTAGGGAATGAAAAAAATAAAAAAAATGACCTTTTTTTTTTGGAATTCAAACTCATTGAAAGGCCCAAAGGCTAATGAGAATTACATCATGAAGTTTAAGATAAAAAAGACAACCAAAACCGGACAAACAAGACAAGTTATGCCCACTTGGGGTGCCTCTAGAGCTGCCTGTTCTAACTGGTGGGCTACTTCTGGTACAGCCACCACTAACCATCTAAGGGTAGTTTTATAACCGATGCTTCTTTCACCTTCTTCTCTTCTCGCAGTCAACCGTGGCGTGCAGATCAACGGTTAGCGCCTCTGATTTCGGTACATCGGTAGAGAGAGTTGTAAGTTGATGAAGAAACTCTCAATAGTGGTCTATGATCAAAACATTCGGTCCTGAATAAAACGAAAATAACAAAAGGTCCTAAAGACCAACAAAACAGGCCCTAAAAACCAACAAAGAAACATAACCTTTATTGTACTAAGTAAATAGAAAACTACTAACTCTTTCTTCTCCCTTGCTCCGCGACACTCACTAGATCAATCTTTGATTCCATGATACCACCATATGAATGAACCAGTTATTACCCTGTAATTAAGAAAAAACTTTCACCGGGAGCATCACCGGCGCCACCACTAGAATCCGACGATCGCCTAAAAAATCAACGCCATCACCAAAATGTTTGTGCCACCACCACCAAACCACCATGAGAACACATAACCCCCATTTGTAGACCATCAAAACATCATTGGATCTGGAGAGCGTTTCCCTCCAGTCCGGAATTTTCGCCGGATCTCCGTTGGATCTAGGCAAGAACAGACTTGTGACTAGCGGTTACCGACAACTTTTCCCCTTCTGAAAACCTAGATCTAGTTTTCTAAATCAAATGACTTGATCCTATTCTGCCCAATTAAAGGTACATCAACGCATCTGTAATTTAGAGAATGAAAACAAAAGAGATAAAAGAAATGGGAGAGCAATAGGAAAGAGAGGGCCCTAAAGACTATTAATGGAGGAAAACTAAGTAAAGGGAAAGAAAAAAGGAAATCCGGCGAAGGGAGAACCCTTCGTCGGAGGAACAAACACGGATCTGGTTGTAGAGAGAGAGACGGTTATGGAGAGAGAGAGAGAGGGGGCCAAAAAAACCGCGCGTATAAGTATCACTATTGTTTAATAAAAAAATGACCTTAATAGTAATTATCCATATTATTTTAAACCTTATCTATCAATACTCATATTATTTTGACACCTTTTAGTTAATACAAATGTTACATGATTTTTAGTTATTATCAATAATATATATAGACCTATAAACAACCATTTTCCCTCTTTAGAATGATCAACTATTAAGTAATTTACATTACATATGACCATGAATTAGTACCATTTTCCGGTAGGAAAAACAATAATTTGGAATATAAAGAGTTGTTAACCCTCCGACAAATTTTAAACAAGACTACTCTAAATCAAAAATCTACTTTAACCATTACCAGCTTTTAGAATCCTTACTTCGAGATGAACAAATGTTTACTTCATTAATTTAAAATTTATTTTGGAGTCTATGAAATTAATTGTTTCACCCACAGAAAACTTTAATTAAAAAAATTCTTTTGACATATCTCTTTTGTAGAACAATCAAAATAACATTTTACCAAACCAAAGACTTACGGAGAATTTATACGTCAGATTAAAAAGATCGTATATATTCAAGTTTATATTTTTAGATCATAATGTAACATGGTTAATATATCAAACTTTATTCAAGATTTATTGTTTTAATAATTCCAACTCATCGCACGTACTTAATAGCAGTTGTTGTTGTGGGAAAACTGTATTGTAAAATAAATCAATTCTTTGTTTCTTCAGTATAGTCTCGTGCTCAACTAGATACTAGTGAGAAATAGATTGATTTGTGAAGAAATGGATGTGGCGACTTAATCATGGCTTCAAAAAAAGTAACAACTTTTTCCTCAACTTTTAAAGCGGAGGCCAAAGTTGAGCACCTAACTACTTCGCTGGCTAAATCTCTTTATCAGTGTGGTTGCATCTTAGAGGGAGATGCTCAAATGGTGATTCATGTTTGCCATGCAGGAGAAGAAAAAACCAGTGGAGTATAGAACCATTGTAGCAGAAAGTTTGAAGGGGACTTTCAACATTAGAGATTACTGTTTTGTTTATTGTGTTCGAAATGCGAATCTAGCACCGCATTTGTTAGGACAGTCAATTTGCAATTTAAAAGTAGAATCAACCGGGCAATATTACATACTTCGGGGTGCATTGTAAGGCAATTTACCAGTAGTGCTCATGAATTTGGTTCTTAATAAAGCCAGAGAAAGACCATTTTTCACCAAAAAAATAGATTGATGTAGACATAATAAACCTAATCGTATTGTCAGTAAGATGCGGTTTTCAGGAAGCATTAACAAACTTTAAGTACTTGATTGTACATTTACTTCAGACTCAAATACTTCAATATTTGGGGTGCACGTGTTAAATTTTTTCTAACAGATGATAACTTTTTTGTTTCTTAAATCTTTTATTAGTACGTATATAAACCATGCACTATAAATCGAAGACTTTTAGGACCAGACTCAGGTTTGGGAATTTAAAACCATACAAGTAGTCATAGGCTCGAGCAAGATTTAACTTGTATATTTTGTTTTGAGCAAAAAAACCAAGGCTTAGAGAGAAGCAAGGCATAAAATACGAAGACAAATGTATATTTGGGAATAAAAAACCTTAGTTAATTAATTGAAACGGACCACCCGACTACATCAGTTGAATCCCGAACATCTAACTAGTTATTGTGGGAAACAAAAATAAAACTTTCTTCTCAAAATTATAAAGGAATTAATCGTTCAATCTAGGAAATGCATATCTAATCCGAAGTTGTGATTGAGGATTCTTCACTTTCTTAGGATTGCAGGTGTTGCTGGTGCTAAACTATTACAAAATCCTTTAACTAAGTCCGGGAAGAGATTTGGGATGAAAGGAATCCGTAGCAAAAATTTAGACAAACAATTATCAGAAATGTCAATAACAGCTTTGCAACGGGTGGGATCTATCTTAATTGTAAAGGTTAACATTGGAGTAAAGATTTCTTGAACACACCCTTCAACGCTTTGCAGTGGAAATATACACTTTACAATTTCTGGATCTTCTAGTGGGGGAAGTAATCCTATTTCTTTTAGTTACTCTGATCCCCAATAAGTAGCATCCGAACTTGGAGATAACGCTAGCTCTGTTTCACTCACAATTTTTGAAATGTCATGGGCAGGGCTGGCCCAAGTAGTTGTGGGGCCTAAAGCGAAGAAAAATTTGGGGCCCTTTTCACATTCACTATAAAAAATTTAATTTTTTGTTGTAATAGATATACTAATATGAAAAGTGTAACTAAAAATCATAAATCTGAACTATATACTATATAAGATAATCTAATTTACATATAGAGATAAGGTAAATATGTGTCGAAAATATTACTCTTGTCTTTTGAGATGCAAAATTACTAATTATGTATTCATAGTTCAATTCTTCCGTTATATCTTATTTAATTAATAACATGGCTTAGTCGTTCAATCCTCTCTTGTGACATATATAGACGAGGTAAATATGTTTCGAAAACATTCTCCTTGTCTATTTGAGACGCAAAATTACTAATTCTGTGTTCATAGTTTAATTCTTCCGTCATATCATGTTCAATTAATAACACAGCTAACCCGTTTAATCCTCTCTTGTGACAATATGGTGGAGCGAAGGTAACACTCGAACAACTTTAGCAACTCCACTCAGCAGAGGCAACATCTTATTCAATTAATAACATAGTTAACCCGTTCAATCATGTCTTGTGACATGGTGGAGCGGAAGTAACACTCGAACAACTTTAGCAACTTCTCTCAGGAGAAGCTACTATGTTTGGTATAGTTAATAAAATCATTTAAGAAATTTAAGCATTTGAAAAATTAATTCTTTAGAATCTGAACTAATAAAATAAGCACTTTAATCGCTTTTCTTATGCCACTTCGTAGAATCACTTTTAAAAATTTGAGTATCACGGAGAGTTGAAGTCCATCTATCAGATTGCATGCCATGCTTCAAATAGTTTTCCAATTGAAGACAAAATCCTCTTAAGACAATTGCTAGAAGTTTGGATTTTAGGCTCTAGCACAACCCAAGAGAGAGAACTAGTACAACAAAATGAATAGAGAATCAATGTTTAATGAGTAATTTATACTATACCAAATATTTAATGAGTAATTTATACTATACTAATTTAGAAAGAGAAGAAAAAAAAATGTAACTTAGGGTTTGAAAACTTTAAAACTTCATGTTAGACAAGGTGTAGATTAGACTAGGTTTTTAATTTCTTTGACTTTTATGGGCCCCACGCGGTAACTAGTTGGTCACTTTAAGTAGTTTTTTTTAAGCCAAGGGAACCATTTCCATTAATAAGTGACAAAATCACATTGTTTACATGAATGATACATCATTCTTATTTCCTATGAAAACTTCATGAGAGTTACATACCTTTAAATGCAAAGTGCCTCATGAAGAGAAAGAAATGAGACTAGACACAGACTCAATAAAATGACCCTAAAGGTCGAGAATGAGAAGACCCTAAAGGTCATGAATGAGAAGACCCTAAAGGTCGCGAATGAAAAGACCCTAAAGGTCGACAAAAAGTAATACTAATACAAAAACAAATACTAAAATAACCACCGTAGTCTTCATCGGAAAGTCGTCGCCGTCACTGGAAAAACCGTTTTCATCATCGGAAAACCGTCTTCATCGTCGGAGAACCGCCCCCATCACCGGAGAACCACCACCACAGGGAACCGCCGTCAATGCTACCACCCACTGCCCCATATCTTGATTCTTCAAACATTCTTCTCTTGCCAAAATGAAACAATATCAAGAGAATTAATAATACCCACAAATCTTTGTTGTCTCATTTCTGAATCCTCAATCAAACCCATTTGTGTTTTCTTCTTCCAAATAGGAATCCCACCTTCTGTACACTTTCCAATTGCCAAAATTGCAGATTCAACCGTTCCTTCTCTAAAAACTCAATCATCTCTGGTTTACCCACGGTTAGATCTCCAATAACATGGTATAAAAACACAGATGCCATTGTTAAAAACCCTTTAGAGTTTAGAGAAGAGGATTAGAAAGTTTTGAAAGTTTAGAGAAGAGGATTAGAAAGTTTTGATTGATTGTTATAAGAGAGAATGAAGAAAAATGAGTAATAAGAGAAACCCACCTATGGGTTTTGGAGGATCAATGAAATAAGTAATGGGTTTGAATTTGAAAGATAGGTTTCGAGAAGTAGTAATTAGTTTGAGAAGAGGGCTAAGAATACCACCAGCCATGGCGAAGAAGAAGAAGAAGGAATTAGAGTAATGCCCATGAAAAGTTTCTTCTTCCCTTCTAAAAAGCTATTTATTATTAGAACAAAGAAAAAGAAGAATCCGGCGAAGGGAAGACCCTTCGCCGGAGAAGCCAACTTGAAGATTTACTCAAGAAAACGATTATTTTTCTAGAGAGAGGGAAGCTTTAAGTAGCTTGAAACCAAAAGAAAGTACCGTAAGATGCTTGGGCCATGGTTCAACTGGGTTTGGGCTTGTAAATTTTTTTTGTTTTAATTCCTTGGAAGTGCCTTTAATTAACTCGTATTTTGGGGCCCTCCTAAAAATGAGGCCCAAAGCAGCCAAAGCGGTTGCTTTGGGCCTGGGACTCCCCTGGTCATGGGAATTTTGTGTCAGCCCAAGTGAGAAAAATGTGAATAATTGAATTGTTATTAAGGATATGGAGAGAATTTGTCCTCCTTTCATCTTTTTGTTGTCTTGTAGCCTTAATCCAATTTTATTATTGTAAGAATGAAAATATTTTCCTTTTAATGAATATAGATGCTTGAAAAGGAAGAGAAGTCCAAGTTTTGTATTTAGGGAAAATGATTGTTGAGGTTTACAAAATTAACATAATAACTAAAAAAACTAGCGGTTGCTTTGGGCCTGGGCCGCCCCTGGTCATGGGAATTTTGTGTCACCCCATGTGAGAAAAATGTGAATAATTGAATTGTTATTAAAGATATGGAGAAAACTTGTCCTCCTTTCATCTCTTTGTTGTCTTGTAGCCTTAATCCAATTTTATTATTGTAAGAATGAAAATATTTTCTTTTTAATGAATATAGATGCTTGAAAAGGAAGAGAAGTCCAAGTTTTATATTTAGGGAAAATGATTGTTTAGGTTTACAAAATTAACATAATAATTAAAAAAACAAGCGGTTGCTTTGGGCCTGGACCGCCCCTGGTCATGGGAATTTTGTGTCAGCTCATGTGAGAAAAATGTGAATAATTGAATTGTTATTAAGGATATGGAGAGAACTATCCTCCTTTCATCTTTTTGTTGTCTTGTAGCCTTAATCCAATTTTATTATCGTAAAAATGAAAATATTTTCCTTTTAATGAATATAGATGCTTGAAAAGGAAGAGAAGTCCAAGTTTTGTATTTAGGGAAAATGATTGTTGAGGTTTACAAAATTAACATAATAACTAAAAAAACTAGCGGTTGCTTTGGGCCTGGGCCGCCCCTGGTCATGGGAATTTTGTGTCACCCCATGAGAGAAAAATGTGAATAATTGAATTGTTATTAAGGATATGGAGAAAACTTGTCCTCCTTTCATCTTATTGTTGTCTTGTAGCCTTAATCCAATTTTAGTATTGTAAGAATGAAAATATTTTCCTATTAATGAATATAGATGCTTGAAAAGGAAGAGAAGTCCAAGTTTTATATTTAGGGAAAATGATTGTTTAGGTTTACAAAATTAACATAATAATTAAAAAAACAAGCGGTTGCTTTGGGCCTGGGCCTGGGCCGCCCCTGGTCATGGGAATTTTGTGTCAGCCCATGTGAGAAAAATGTGAATAATTGAATTGTTATTAGGGCGCCTCTATAGGCGCCTCCCAAATTTGCTATAGGAGCCTCACAGAAGTGTTTGACCAAAGTCAGCTCCCGACAGTTGTAGACGCCCCCTAATCGGACTAACCAGTCCGAAGCCCAGTGCATTGCTTCGGATGGCCCAGCCCGAGAGGAGATGGACTGTCCACTCCGATAGGTCTCGGGCTGGCCCAGTCCGAAACCTAGCTTTAGGTTTCGGACTGTGACAACTGACAACCTTCGTTTTCTTTTCTTTTTTTGTTAAAAGACAACCTTCGTTTTCATGGTTAGAGAGTTATTCAGTTTCTCAATCATGGTTTCATTTATTCAAAAGATGAAAAAGTAAAAAATACTTAGGGTTCTTCTTTCATGGTTAGGGTTCTTAATTTCATAGTTAGGGCTCTTGGTTTTATGGTTAAGGTTCTCAGTTTCATAGTTAGGGTTCTTCTTTTCATAGATTCAAAAGATTGAAAAATTAAAAATACCATGTGATAATGGTTAGGGTTCTTCATCTCATGTATCAAGACATTGCAGAAGAATGAAGCTTTATTGGTTGAAGAACTAATAACTTCATGGATATTAGGTGAGAATGGTTAGAAACTTAGAATGGATGAAAGACTTGAAATTAAGATTTGGGGAAGAAGTAATTAACCTATAATTCTAGTATATTAAGGTGGTCTTTGGCTTAGAAAAACATAATGTAATTGAGAAATCACCATTGAGATCCTTGATTATCTGGTTGTAGAAGAAAGTAGAGAGGGAAACTAGATAGAGAAACTAGAGAGAGAAAGAACACCCGAAGAAGAGAAGAAGAGGGGGCGCTTGGGACTTGGGAGGCGCCTCCTGATCCGTACGGGTGCGCCTACAGATGAGAGGCCCCCATAGTAGTTTTGGGAGGCCCTTGTTATTAAGGATATGGAGAAAACTTGTTCTCCTTTCATCTTTTTGTTGTCTTGTAGCCTTAATTCAATTTTATTCTTGTAAGAATGAAAATATTTTCCTTTTAATGAATATAGATGCTTGAAAAGAAAGAGAAGTCCAAGTTTTATATTAGGGAATATGATAGTTTAGGTTTACAAAATCGGGGGATGTGTTTTAAGTCCAAAATC
Source organism: Eschscholzia californica subsp. californica (assembly GCA_002897215.1). Lineage (NCBI taxonomy): Eukaryota > Viridiplantae > Streptophyta > Magnoliopsida > Ranunculales > Papaveraceae > Eschscholzia > Eschscholzia californica. The sequence continues at coordinate 390,114 of BEHA01000588.1, forward strand.
GCATGATCAATGAGTCTAGAGACCAAAGATAATCTGAAATAAAAAATAAATCCACTCAAAGTAAATTACATGTCTATCCTCTCATTCTCTTTTACTGCCTAACCTACCCTAAGTTAAAAAAAATAACCTAAAATAATATATACCATAATATTTAGAGATTCATTAAATGATTTCCTCACAAACAAACTTTCCTTCCGGAAAAATAGTTGCCTTTACCGTTTAGCAGAATACTTTCTTTTATATTTCTATTAGAATTGGGCAAAAGCAAACCGAAGAGAGAGAGAGCATCGTCACTTTCTAATATATGAACTAGGTTTTGATTTCATTCATCATCGACGCCCAAATTAAACCGAGTGAAAAAGGTGAAAGCATCGAGTGGGAGAGAGAGAGAATCGATTGATGGTTTCATTCATCATCTACAGTAGTGAAGAGTAAGAAAAAACAAACGTTAAAATAAAATGTTAAAAATGTTGTTAGACTCGATAAGATTCTACCAGCATAAAATTTTATTAGAATCAACCTATTGTAATAAATTCATATCAGATGGTAACAGAATCTAGAAAATGATAGTAAAATACTGAAAATGTAACAAAAACAATTTCACATAATATATTTTAATTACTAAAAAGTATGTGTTAACCTATTGTAACAAGTTCATAAGATGCTAACAAAATATTCTTGCTTTTTAAACTACTGTATTCAAATTTATTCAACCGATGCTAATAGAATGTAAAAGTTGTTATTAGAATCAATAAGATGCTAGCCAAATAGTATTTGCTTTTTAAACTACTTTGTCAAATTCATTCATCAGATGCTAGTAGAATGTAAAATATGCTAGTAGAATCAGTAAGATGCTAGCAAAATAGTTTGCTTTTTAACCTCACAAAAGAATTTGTAGATGTTTAATTGGATCGAGGTAGAGATAAAAAGCAAATCACAAATTCATACTTTCTTGAAGTTCAAAGAACATAGAGTTACAAAGAGATAAATCGTTTTTGGGAGAGAGCATCTCGTTTTAGGTAAATATTGGTTGAATTGGTAGGTTAATTTAGACAAATATCAGTTTTGGAAATAATATATTTTCTTGAATTCAAAGAACATATAGTTATAGAAAGAGAAACTCGTGTTTGGGAGAGAGAGAACTAGTTTTAGGTAAATATCCATTGATTTGGTAGGTTAGTTTAGAAAAATATAAGTTTTGGAAATAAAGATTAACATTAAATATCCACCATAAATATTCTTTCATAAAATTACTAAAAGTATTTATTAACCTATTGTAACAAATTCATAAGATGCTAGCAAAATATTCT
>BEHA01000588.1:392271-402289 GCA_002897215.1 Eschscholzia californica subsp. californica
TTTTTTTGGTTTTTTGTTGGACTATCAAGATTGATCTTACCTTGGCCCAAATCCCCCCTGTCACCAAAAGAAAAAAAAGGGTTTTCTTTGAGTTCTGAAATCACTCCCTTATCTAGGTATATCATTACCTAGGTTTTGGGCTTCTCTCTGCAACTCTTGTTATCCTTCTTCATCTTTTCTCTCTTCCTAAGACCTTTCAATCTGAACAACAATAGTTTCAATCCCTAGTGTTTTAGTTTTAGACGAGATATCGATATTAGTTCTGTTATCTGGTAGTAACCCATAAAAAGAATTGATAGAAAAAAGAAAAACAAGGAATAGAAACCAAACTAGTAAATCATGGCTTCTTCATCTGCTAACATCTGGGTTTTGCTAGGGTTAGGTGTTGCTGGTATCCTTTTAATGACTAGAAAACTGAAGAAAGTTATAAAAGAAGATTTTGGGGCTTTCATTTACAAGTTTCAGCTTTTACCTCCTCCTCCACCTGCACCTCCCAAAGCTCCTCATCCCTTATCTGGTCTTACTTTCGCGATCTCAGACATGTAAGAGTTTCACTTTTAATCATATAAATGTTCATTTTGTTACTATCTTAACTTAAGGTTACCAATTTAGTTTATTGTACAGTATTTTAATTATGGAGCTTATGAAGTTGTATGACCCAACAAGAGAGTTTCTTCCTAGGTATTGCTAGGGTTATGATTAGTTCTTTTGAAATTATATACAGATTTGACGTTGAAGGGTATGTTACTGGATTTGGCAATCCAGAATGGGAGAAGACACACGAGGTTGCGTCTAGGACAGCACCAGTGGTTTCTGCTGTCGTTGAAGGTGGCGCCACTTGCGTTGGGAAAACTGTTGTGGATGAAATGGCTTACAGGTATGGACATCTCTACGTGCTCTTTTGTCCACGTGAAATTAACTGGTTTTTATTTATTACGATGGATTAGTGGAACACTGAACTGATCAGTCTAGAAAACATAACTTATACGCTTAAAACAGTATGGACATTATTCTTGTTTGAAAACGATATGAAAGCATTTGAACATACCATTTTTTGCGATATCATTATAAGGCACGTCTCTGTGTCATGTTATAACTATATGCAGGTTTATACTTTGCTATTTCTGAGTTGCTTTGGCTTGTTGTTTTCAGTATCAATGGAGGTAACAAGCATTATGATCCACCAACTAATCCTGCAGCTTCTTCACGCATTTCTGGAGGTTCTTCCAGTGGAGCTGCTGTAGCAGTTGCTGCTAATCTAGTTGACTTTTCTCTGGGTCAGCCCTTTTATCAGCTCTTTTCCTATCATATAGCCTTTATAATAGAACTTCGCATGTCTTACTGCTTTGTGTCAAATGCTGCATGCATGGGTATATCTAGTTCAGTCATTCTTTGATCCTGTCCTGTGTAACTATTAACATGCATATTGTGTAACAATTTTCCCTAGTTAGCACACAGATGCACTTCAGACACTCCAATGCGTTCGTCTAACGCTCGGTAACACTTCAATGGGCGCTACCACACAGTGACTTAAAATTTTGTGCTTCCACAATTTTCAATAAATAGTTAAAAGTAAAGGGTGTAAATAACTAATAACGTAGACAAGAATATATATAATCATATATAAATACATACATATAATCATATATAAATACATACATATATGATATTCTTATGTATATGTGGGCCGAATGTAGTATCTACTTACCTTTTTCCAATCACATCCAACACCCTGTGCCAAAAAGCACCATTCTCTGACATACTACCCATGTTAATGTCATCTAGCCAGTGGAGTGAGTCTCCTTAAGCTGGATAAAGAGTTGTGGATCTTTTTATTCCCACTTTCACAAGATGTTGTATGTCCCTGAATAATAATCTTCCATCTTTCTGGGGACCGAGAACTTAGAAGATCTACAACTGTACTTCTATTCAGGTCAAGTTTGGTCATTCAGAAATGAAGTGATTTCATAAGAGCAGTTGGGGTGAATGTTAATTGTCTTCTTACACGGTTTCTGCTTGCAAATATGTTTTTGAATTAAGTAGGAGATAATGATATTTGGCGTAGGTGAACTTGAAAAAAACATTTTTTTATCGACGGGAGGGGTATTTGATGAAAAAAAGTAATAGTAGCGGTACACCTTCATTCATCTTAGTTCTAGTTAAAAGAGGAGGGCTTTGAACAAACTATCAAAAGAACTACAAGGGGTTGATTAGACACAATTTTGAGTAGAAAAATGTCTTTAGCTTCGTTCTGCTGAATATTGCTTCATTTTACATTATCACTGAGGTTGAGAATTTTGAGCTCTCTGTATAGTTGGGTTTCTTCATATTTCTCGATGCAGGATTTACACCTATAGCTTGACATACTTAAATTCTGACCCTTTTTCCTCGTTGAATGTATATTTCAAATTCACATTACCCGCCAAATTGCTGGAAATGAAATTTGGGTTTCAATTATGTATGGCAGGTATTGATACTATCGGTGGTGTAAGAGTACCTGCTGCATTTTGTGGTATTCTTGGGTTCCGCTCTTCATACGGCGCTCTGTCTAACTTGAGGATTATTCCGGTCTCGCCGAGTCTCGACTCTGTGGGTACGTTTATTATCTGCGTTCATACGTAAACCACTTGAAAATCTTAATGCCTGTAAACTGCAAGCTAATTTTGTGTATCAATATGTAATTATTTCCTGGCACGAGGGAATAACCAAATGTATTACCTCTTCTTGCTAGTAGGTTATGAAGAGTAGATATCTGCAGATTCTCCACTTGCTTTAGACATGACTTTGTGTTTGTGACATAAATCATAAAGAATCTTCCTCCTAGTAACATACTAACATGTACTCCATATTTCTGACGTAGTTGGAAACAAATTGAGACCACCTTATTGCTCAAGAATCTTCTTCCTAGTAACATACTAACATGTACTCCATATTTCTGACGTAGTTGGAACTTGGAAACAAATTGAAACCACCTTATTGCTCCTGAGACAGCCATTAATGCCATTAATCTCCAGTTAGTTCTTTGTGCTAACCACGGTCTCCCATGATTCGATTACATCCGCCTTGGTTGTAATCAATGAGGCGCTTTTGGAACAACTTATTTTCCGACGACTTGTTCCAAACGTCAAGGTAATGTGTCCTGCCAGTGGCTCACCCATTCGGAATTTTAGATGACTATTGTTGCCGACAATCTTTACCATGATATGATGTTCTTTAACATTATAAACTGTTCGCCATCAAATTGGCTTAGCAATTTCATACGATGTGGTGATGCTTATTGCTTTAAGTTTTTCTCCAATTAATCAGTATGACTATAGGAAACTCCACCAGTGAAATTTATGATCTTGAATCTCTCCCTGAAATTAACTCTAGTACTTCTCTTCCTAACCTTTTATTCCGATAGGACTGGCGATGGAGACCAAGAAGTATTAGAATAGATGAGCCAAGTAGCCAACCAGATAAAGTACCTTTTTATAAAGAGTGTTCACTGATCTAGGTGGGGAAATTAAAAAAGTTCTGGGGCTTTCACAATATCTGTGTGAAAATTGTTTTTGTTTCCCCTAACCCACCACCACTTCTTCTCCTCGCAGCGGCAAGGGAGCCAGCAAACTTCCATCGCAGGACACCCTTCAAAAAAGCTCACTTCTAACTCCTACCACTACCCCTGACCATCACTATCTCCGACCATCACTACCTCCGACCATCACCACCATTTATCCCTACTCCCTCTCTCCACCTCCCTCTCTGTCCTTCCTGGTTGTAGGAGAGGAGGAAGAGGAAGATGAGAAACCTTTTTGTAAGAGTCGCCGGCGATGGTAGTCTGCTGGCAACCCTTGGCCGAGTGAAGAAATGAAAGGGTGGTGGGGTTTGAGGGAAAATTTTCTTAATTATTACATAGAGGTATGTTTTTGTCCTTCACCTGCGAGTCTGGAAAATTTTCTTACTCATTGCATAGGTGTATGTTTTTCTTAATCTGCTGGCGACCCTTGCCCGAGTGAAGAAATGAAAGGGTCGCTCACGATGGTAGTCTGCTGGCGGCCCTTGTACTCCGGAAAATTTTGTTGTTTCCCAAAGCGGCGACCATCTAGGATTGATTACACAGCACTTGCTTCGTCTGGAATTACCCGACTTCTAGATCCCGTTTACCTGCTATATAATTTTCTTAATCATTACATAGGTGTATGTTTTTGTCCTTTGCAGGTTGGTGTATCATAAGTGGAGAATATTGAGTCTAGTCTTCATTAAGTTGTAGTTGAGGATAATTTAGATCAGTGTTACGTTTCAAGTCATCCTTATCTAGCTAATTTGCTAAGTAGATGCCCATTACCATATATTCCTCTTGAATTTCACTAATAAAGTCTTACATTTTTTTTGATGTTTTAACTTCGTTCTGTAGGATTGTTTGCCAAGGATGGTAGCATTCTTCGTCGTGTTGGTCATATTCTGCTGCAGCTACCGTATGTGGATCCCCGTGCACCTAGGAGTATTGTAATTGCTGATGATTGTTTTGAATTACTAAAGATCCCTGTTGGCCGAGTTGCACAAGTGGTTACTAAATCCACTGAGAAGCTGTTTGGAAGTATGTAATTTTGTTTTTTATGATATGCTATATAGCTATAATTTCTTCAGTTACATCACTCATCAAGTTTCTTGTTAAGATTATCACCCTTTTAGTTCTTTGTTTTCCTTCTCTAAATGTCTTCCTAATTTAGAGCAAGTTCTGAAGCATGCAAATCTTGGAGACTATTTGGATTCCAAAGTTCCAAGTCTGCACCAATTTCATGACAAGAACAGAAATGGTGAGCGGCAAACGTCTTCACTAAGATCACTTGCAAATGCAATGCTGCTTCTTCAAAGGTAAGAATGAGGTGGCTATTGATTATTTTAGCTTTTTTGATGTCCATGTATTAAATTACGAAGCGCCAGACATTTCCTGCAAATTTGGTGCTCCTATGAGATTTAAATCTAAGAAAGTAAAATGGGAATTTGTATAAGGTTCAGTTATTCCAGTTTAGGTTAAGTGATCCAATTTGCTTTCCCATATTTTTAACTTTTATCTTAGATGTAATCATCTCATGTCTGAATTCGTGTTACGCATTCCCTGTATTTACTTATTGCACGTGGATTTGTAATCTTCAAGCTGATTTTTGTTCTTGAATCTGATGAATTAGACGAAACTGTTGTGTTGCTTCTCAATGCAGGCATGAGTTCCAAGATAAACATGGGGAATGGATTAGCTCCACCAAGCCGGTTTTGGATCCTTTTATATCGCAACAGCTGCAACAACTGGTCGAGCCGACTAATGAAAGGATTGGCAACTGCCAATTAGTTCGAAATGAAACAAGGTCTGCTTTGAACAATCTTTTGAAGGTACGTTAGTCCATGACTCATCAGATTTATGTTTAGAAGTAGACATTTTAGCTTCTTTTTCATCAACCTTTTCTTTAACAAACTTCAATCATCAAATTTGAGGATGGTTGAGCCAATCTGCCAATGAATTTTCGACTTTTATGCCTTCCAACTTCAATGATCCATAGTAGGTTGTCTACTATTTCTAGGTCATCAAGTGAGGATGACCTAAAAAATTCCTTCCAACTTCAATTAGCTTTCATTTAAGATATTGTTGCTTCTAATAACTTTGGCATCGTTCTGCAGGATGATGGAATTCTCGTCATTCCTACAGTTGCTGATCTTCCTCCAAAAGTTGGTGCAAAAGAGATTTCCTCAGACGATTACCAAAGTCGTGTCTTTAGTTTGATGAGTATTGCTAGCATGTCTGGTTGCTGTCAGGTAAAATGTTCTATTTTGTTCTTCTAATAGAATCATCTTCAAACTGGGGATATTTCAATTTTGATATATTGTTTGGATTAGTTGTGTGTAGAATCATGTTGCTACAGTTTCAGTTTTTTCTTCGGATTTCTCCTATGGCAGGTTTCAATTCCACTGGGTCTGCATGACAAGTGTCCTGTCTCTGTGTCCTTCATAGCACGACATAGTGGTGATCGCTTCTTATTGGACACCGTGAAGACCATGTTTGATTCCCTTCAGGAGCATGCCGAGATCGTTGCCAAGACTAGCTTGTCAACTAGTGTAGTGAGCCCGGAAGAATCTGCCGAGGTTGCTAAAGAAAAGGTGAGGTATCTTTCTTCTATTTCAATGGCCTTGGTTTCACTTTGATGAAACACCAGCCGTATTATTCAGCTAAACGACGAAAAGTATGATAAGATGGATCTGAGTTTGCTGTGGCACACAAGGATAAATGATTATGTTACTGGTGTCTCTAGTTTAACTAGGAGCTTGTGTTTTATATTTCACAAGAAGGGATTTCTCAAGGATTGGATGATGATTTGGAGTTAGGGAGAAAGCTTTGGGTATCTTTGAAGTTTGCCTTTTATATATTAGGAGATGGTTCTAATCATTTATTTTAATAAGTAGAAGCTAAAAGAAGCAAGACCTCCTCTTTGACACAAGAAACTAAGTTAAATGTCCTTCAAAAATTGAGGCCCTGGTGGAATCAACCGCCGGGGAAGAGCAGCCTCGGACGGGCACTGAATCTGCCAATTCTTGTACATATTTTCCTTTATATTCATTCAAATTTTCACAAAAAGAATTCTTTTAACCATATAACAACTTTTGTTGTTCTTTTCTTGTTACTCATTCACTATTTTAGATTTACGTCAATAAACTTTCTTTTTCTTGATTCAAACCCATTTATTGACTCAGGGTAATAATGCCTTCAAAGATAAACAGTGGCCAAAAGCTATTGGCTTCTATACCGAAGCGATCAAACTTAATGGAAAGAATGCAACTTATTACAGTAACAGGGCAGCAGCATACCTAGAACTCGGAAGGTATTTCTGTATTTATTTACTTTTCTTGTTTCGGTTTGTACACTATTGGTGTTCTTGAAATTTCTATGCACCCTCAGATTTGTTTTTCAGTAAATCGTATCTTATCGACTTTGAGTTGAATATCCATATTTCGTCACGCAGCTTCGTCCAGGCTGAGGCAGATTGTACGAAAGCTATTAGTCTCGATAAAAAGGTAACTATAGGAATATATTCCAGTTTTTCGTTCATCAATATCATAGTTTATCCCTTGTTTTTATGTTGCTCAATTGTAGAACATCTGAAAAATGATATATAATTGTCCTATTTTCCTTTTTCTCCCGATTCAGAATGTCAAATCCTACTTACGGAGAGGAACGGCCCGGGAGATGCTTGGTTATTACAAGGAGGCCATCGAAGGTAAGTTTTTTCTCTCCTAGTTTTTCAACTCACCTGTTCATGTTCAAAATTAATGTCTTGGCACCTTGAGTGCCTCTGTTTATGGGTCTAGGAGACTAACTTTATGTTTCGTGTCAAAAATTGTATTTTTACCATTTTTAAATAAATCTTCATTGCAGATTTCGAGTACGCACTAGTTTTGGAGCCGACAAATAAACGAGCGTCTCAGTCCGCAGGTCGCTTAAGAAAGTTCTTTCAGTAAATTTTAGAGGGATGGTCAACATAGCAGAAGATATTGATAGCTGGCTAATTTCCGAAGGCCTCGTCTCTGAATTGAACGAAAAAAGGAATCTTATTTCCAAGGCGAGCCTGATGCATTTGGGTAGGTGAAATGCTTATTTATTGATGGACACCTTTAGATCAGCGGGGCTTGTAGGTTGTAATAGTTAAATTTTGTTTCTTATTCGTATTTTAAATTGATCAAGAGTAGTGTAATTTGAGCATTTGAGTTGAGCATTAATCCAGGATGGAGTTTTCCATGACATTACTTTTTTATGCAAATTTACCAAGTGAGCTTCTAGGAAATAGCGAAAGATGGCGATAACTGTCTGGCTCTCGTTCTCTCTTCTTTAGCCGGTCCGTGTGCTCAACTGAGTTGAAGGCCTTCATTTGGTAGTTGTGCTTGGTTTTACCGTTTTCGCCAGGTTGTAAGTTCAAAAAATGCTACAAGTTCGAAGGACCTTGTTCCTTAAAAGATAAAAAGGATGTCAGTGATAAACCAGTGCTAAAACTTTTTCATCAAATGGTACATCTGTTACCTTTTTTTTTTTATGAGAAACAACATCTGTTACTTCAAAAATTTTTAAGTTTTCTTTGGTTTAATTTCTTGAGTTCTCAATATGATTTAAATATCAATTTCTCTTTTCACATGATTTGTCGCAATTCTTATATCTTTTTCATTTTCCAAATGAGCCCTGATAATATGCGTCAGTAATTGACAATGTTCATAATCTCAAAGATATCCTCAACAAATTTTGTAGTGCATCAGGTCAAATGATATATTACGCGAAATCTAATATTTTCTATCCTAAGAATTCTCACCCTAAATTCAAACGCCTGATTATGGGCACTATGAAAGCCAAGTACGCCTCAGCATCAGAGAAATACTTAGGAGCCTATCTATTCATAGGAGCTAACAAAACCAAGATGTTCAATGATATCATTGAAAAAATCCCGTCTAAGCTCTCAAATTGGACCCACTCCTTTCTTTCTCAAGCTGGTCGCACTAGTGTCATTTCAACAATAGCGGCGGCCGTTCCCCGATATCAGATGCAATGTTCCGCCTTACCTAAAGGTGTTTGCAAACGCATAGTCACTTTACAAAAGTCCTTCTGGTGGGAAAAGTACAAAGGCCTATGCACTAAAGCATGGTCTTCCATATCTCTCCCAAAAAATTTGGAGGTCTCGGGTTACACGCCCCTCACCTAGACAATGAAGCGCTCCTTACTAAACTGGCTTGGAGACTTATTTCTAACCCTGAAGCTCTATGGGTCAAGCTTCTCAAAGCAAAATACTACCCTCAGGCAGTCGAACCAGGGTCGGCTAAACCACATCACTCGTGAAACTGGAAAACCTTAAGTAAATATCTTCACACAACTAAAAGCTTAACGATGTGGGAAGTTCATACGTGAGAGAATATAAACATTTGGACGGATAATTGGATCCCGGGAAGGAGTCCTCCGCTTATTAATACTCACAATTCTAGCCTCAATAAAGTCTCTCATCTCACTCACCATATTATATGGAATGAGAATATCATCAGTAATACATTTGATAACGAGACGGCTAACTTGATCAAAGCTATTCCTCTCAATACCAATGGTTGTGACTTTCTTCGATGGTCTATTTCAGATAACGGTAATTTCTCTGTCAAATCCATGCATCATTTCCTCACTAGTAATAACCAACCCACTCCCACGGATGCTATTAACTGGAACTTTATATGGTCTCTTCCGACCATTCCGAGAATTAAACTCTTCATTTGGAAAATTTGTTCCAAATGTCTCCCAGTCCGAGAACGTATAGGTAAATTTATCGGAAATAATTTGATTTGCCCAAGCTGTCTTGAAGTAGAATCTATTGAACATGCTCTTCTTCATTGTCCCCTGGTTAGACGAATTTGGTTTTACTTTAACATAATAACTAGTAATATTACTTCTATAATAGATTGGATTTTCTCATGGCAGGATGACACGCAGCGAGATCAAACCAACTCTATTCATTTTAGTACCATCTTATGGTTTATATGGAAATTGAGATGCGACCATTGTTTTCAACATTCAATTAATGATACTAGTACGGTAATCAAAATGATTCAGGCTTTTCCAACAATCAGTGGAAAGGAAGTAAAAAAGAAACATCATGCAATAGAAAAATGGAATCCTCCTCCAAAAGAAACAATGAAAATTAATGTGGACGCATCTTTTATTAACATTGCTAAAACTTGCGGTATTAGTCTTATTGTTCATAATGCAGAATCAAAATTCATAGCAGCATCAGTCTCAATAGTCCGGACAAGAAACAGCGAAGAATGTGAAGCTTTAGCGATTCTTCAATGAATAGAATGGGCGCTTGCGCAAAAGTACAATAAGATAGAAATAGAAAGCGACAACATCAATTTGATTCAGCATCTCAAAAATCGCCATCATAAAATCCATTGGCAGTCGTTGATACATGTCGATAAGATAAGGCAGTTGATAACCAAGATAGAAAAAGTGACATTCAAGCACACT